>JAUMHH010038446.1:0-24167 GCA_032359455.1 Chlamys rubida
CTCACAAACCAATGACGTAACAATCAATACCTGCTCACAAGAGAAGATAACTCTGCAATACGCAAAGACGGAATATACAAGTCTGTGGAAGTGAGTTCAAATCCTCGTTAACTATATACAAGTCTGTGAAAGTGAGTTCAAATCCTCGTTAACTATATACAATTGTTCACGTCATAGCGCAAAGCGATTTCAAAATTACTCATTTACAAATAGTTTACGCTTTGACTGATTTGATATAACGTAGTATTCTAGTACACAGTGCTATTGATCTAATAATATCTTTCTTCTGAAATGCATCTTACTTAGGTAATTGCTACTGATCTTCTGCTAAAATCCGTTTCCTCTATCGATTCTATTGCTAGTCACTAGATACATCTCTAGTTTTAACATTTCAGCAATGTCTCTGTTGTTTTCTCTTTGAATGTTTTATTAAACCCTAAGAATACTAAGTCTATAATTTTCTGTGATTTCCTTTTCTAATAATATTGTTTGCATTTTAACTGATTCTTTCTCCTTTGCTTTGGATGATGACAACTCGAAGCAAAACATCATTCGTGAATGATATTGTAGAAAAATCATAAAACAGAAACGTCTATTGAATCGTCTAACTCTTCTTAATGTTTGGAATTAGTCGTCCACATTCTAACAGAACGATTAGTAGTGTCATATCTGGCTTTGTTTTGATTTTGTAAGCATACCTCGAATGCGCATGCTCTGTGAACTTTGACATGTCACGGGGTTATTTTTACAGGTTCGGATGCAGCTTATCTTACACCCGTAGAAGGTTAGTCGACGAGACGGGTTCAAAGCGAGGCTTTATACACTCATGAATATTCATATTTGCATGGGATCCTCTGATACCTAATATGCGCACTGCGTCCTATGTTTCAATTGTGTTTATCTATACATATATATATCTACCTCGTGTTTATGCACATAAGATATTAATTATTATTTATCAAATTGAAATGTTAACACAATATGGGAAGCATAGTGTGAACATATGGAATCATAATGAGGAATATATATGCTCTAAATAAATTATCTTTAGTGCTTGCGCCCGTCTGTGAGACCAATACTAATGCAGTTATTCTATAATGTGATCTAATTAAGGGAAATTGCATTTTCAAAAAGCCTGTAAACATTCTGAATTCAATGCTTGCGATATTTCTGTGCAATCAGTCTATGCAGAGGTCAAAGTTAGGTGTTCAGACGGTAAGCAATATTGCCTTGTAAAAGCTGAGCATACACGTTCAAAAACGTTTTTTTTTCCATTTTTTTTTCAATTCAATTCAATTAAAAAAATAAAACAAAACAAAAACAAAACAAAATAAAAATATATTTACTATAAAAAAGTTGTAACGTCATTTTTCATTTTTTTCAATTCAATTCAATTAATAAAAACAAATTAATAATATGTTTACTATGAAAAAAAGGCGTGACGTCATTCGTTACACCATGCTGAACCCATACTGTTTTAACAGTTATATAATCTGTATTCTCTACACAGTATATTGCATTATAGCACTCCCATGTATACTATGAACCAAATGCATTGTACTTACAGTGCCTATGTGTGTGAACGTTGGCCGAGTTGTTGAACTAACTATTCGTATGTTTTCAATTAATTGAAATTAATGCCTACACGTATTTCATTAAGTAAATTAATGATATTATGATTGTTTTACTTTAATTTAAAAAATTGAATTTTGTATTTTAAAAAAGTTCCATTTTACATAAAACAATATGGAAACAATCAGGTTTAAAATGCACTTTTCAGATTTTTATATAACAACTCGGCCCAGTTTTGCATTTTATTATGTTTTCCACAATTTTGTGTTCGTTTGGCGTCTTTTTTATGAATAAACATTTATTTATATATTTATTTATATACAGCTCCATGCATATATCTTGACTGTTTTCATCGAAATTATTCCTTGTCTTAAACTTTTTAATTGTTGAAGATCTGGATATTGAATTCGGTAGCATTTTTCGCGTCAGTAATTATATCAAGTAGATATTTTATTACAATATACATATATTGCGAGTTTTAGAAGTATTTTAACTATTTTTAAATGTAATATTTAAAATACCTGTTACTAGACAACTTTCGAAAACCTGTCGAAACTTGTAAAATAATTATCGTTCAATTCCCATGAAGTCACATTGCTATGATAGTAAATCACATAATATAACTCATATAATATATTTAATGAAATAGGATGAATTATCTATGAAGATAGCTGTGTGTTCAATCAACATGATCAGAAAAATGATACTGGTAGCTAGTTAAACCATCCATGGCATGGGAATGCAAATTCAATTTATATCTTTCGTGTACAGTTATGCCTTTTTATTCTAGACAATTAAGCTTAAAAATAGTACCAATTACATTACAGTGTATTAGCAACGTGGTTAACATTTTAGGTACAACGAACTGTTTAATGTTTTCTTAACTGGATGACTCAGACACAGCGAAGATAATACTAGGCGAGCGGGGTCGCATCGCAATAGACGACGACTCATATGAGCAGTTTATGCTTAAACATAGTGTCAGCATTGCTGCTCTGGCCAGATGTTTAGCTTGATTACTGTGTGATTAGCAGACAGAGCTGCTTGGTCGCCAGTCTACTGTAATAATGACAAAATAAATCTTTGTCAATATAACGAATATACAAGATAATAAAAAAGTAACAGTTAAAGTAAAATACTCCCTAAATGTTTGAATGTATGTGTATAAATGTTCATAATCCTCGTGATATTGGAGGAAATCAAGACAGTTTTCTATCTATCTACCTACCTACCTATCTTTCTATCTATCTATCTACCTACCTACCTATCTATCGTTCTATCTATCTATCTATCTACCTACCTACCTATCTATCTATCTTTCTATCTATCTACCTACCTACCTATCTATCTATCTATCTATCTACCTACCTACCTACCTACCTACCTACCTACCTACCTACCTCTATATCTACCTACCTACCTACCTACCTATCTACCTACCTACATCTACCTATCTTTCTATCTATCTACCTACCTATCTATCTATCTATCTATCTATCTATCTATCTATCTATCTATCTATCTACCTACCTACCTACCTACCTACCTACCTACCTACCTACCCTACCTACCTACCTACCTACCTATATGTAAATGGTATTCCGGACAGATATGCTTTAGTAAAATTTAAGTAATGTGACCTTTTTTAAAAAGTGTACTAGGGAAATGACATCGTTAGCGCACTAATGAGCGTAATTTGAAACGTTACATATTCATATCACCTAAGCGTTACATATTCATATCGCCTAAACGTTACATATTCATATCGCCACAAGGCTGTGAAAACTTTTCTAACATTGATGATGATGCGACCATACAACTTGCCTTAAATCTGTATAGAGATGCTTCCCTCGATACCTGTAAACACCCCTCACTAACAATAATACATACTTGTAGCTAAAATCAATCTATATAGCCAGCAAGAGCTTAATGTATCCAGCTTTGTGACCTAATGTACCAACAAACATATTAGCTCTAGCAAAGTGATAGATTTACTATTTCGAGAATTCATGTGTGACGCTTTTCTTGATCAGAAATGGGCACTGTCGTGTTCAGTTCGCAAAAGAATATGAAAACAGCATCGCAAATCCGTAGAAGGGTTGTCGAAGAACAGCTTAACTTGGTTTTAAAATATCTCCAAGTTAAAACAATGCCTTAATGCATAAAATATTGATGTGTTATAAACATACAATAGAAACATAGTTGTATATTGGTCGATGTCGTGATATATTGCGCTGCTAATTTTATCCTACTATAATAACTGCGAAGTCGCGTGCTGTGTTACTATATATCTTTATTTTGCTTATTACAGTATTGATGTGTACAGCTTGTATATCGATGTGCTCCTATAGAGTGTCGTACAGTCATATTCGACAACAAAATTAAAATTTGTTATTAATTCAAAAGAGAAAAAAACCTTATCTTAATTAGTTTATCGTTGGATTATATTTAACTAGTCAGTCTTTATTAATATCCTCAGTGTATAAAGTCCTAGTCAATTCTAATTAATAATTAGTCGTAAACTGAATTATTTGTTATGCTTTATTATTTAATCAAATATCATAATCACAGCTTATGTCCTTTGATATAACATCTAACTAAAACTCAATTATCTGAAATATTTAAAACAAACAAACGTGTTTAATGTATACGAAACACAAACACACATTGTCAGTTCTTACTATGAAGAATATGTAGTTGTTGTGTAATGTATTGCATCGTTCAAACACACGGTATACAATTGCGTTAGCCAGTACACTTGTATGATTGATTATGATATTTATATCTACCTGTCTTTTATTGTAATTAGTTATTTGTTTACTGTTAATATACTGATAGTTGTTATATGGATGTTTACTATTTGTCTGTTTTGTTTGTTTACATCAGTTTGTAATAGTTTTGTATTTCGAACCAAAAGGCAAGACGCTGTTTTCTTTAATAGTTGCTAGGTGTATTTCTTTGCTTTCCGCGTGAGCGTCTGATAATTTCGCCACCTGCTATATGTATAAAAATCATCATATGTACCGCCTGTTGGGTTCATACACATTTATTTTCATCAAAACGTGAACGTCTCTATGACTATAGATGCTCTCGGTTGTGTGTGTTCATTTATTACTTATTCTCATCAGGTAACGTTTGTGTCCTGTACGTTTTATTCTGTAGATTCCGTCTATGTCTCTATAAAGTGTTGTTAGTTTTGTCTGTATAAGAGCACGTCTTTACAGGTAGTCTAATTTATAAACGGTTGTACCACACATCAGTTGTCTGCTGACTGTACGTTGTTAGTTTGTGTTCTACAAGTCTTCTATTGTATCGTTACCGTCCACTATACACATGGTAGACCTAGAGTAAGGTATTCCTGTGTGATATTGGTGTGGCATGTTGATACTGGTTGATGTCCCCTTAGTCAATACACTGGTCATGCGTAGTCTACACACGGAATTCCAAGCACATACATATTTCATAAAGAGCACAAGTGTATAATTTACCTTCTGACAATGTCCAACCTTGTTTACGTTTGTGAAATATATATGTTTTATCAAAGGAATCTTTTACTTCTACTTAAACATATATCAAAACCAAAGATTTGTACTAAATTATCATATACATAAAACGTTAAATTTTCCAGCACATGTTTATATGAATTCAGTTTAGTACATCTGGTAAATTCCAGTATTAATAGCCTGATTACGTAATACTGTACATAGTCAGTGATCTACAGTGACATTTATTTGCTTTGTTACTGTTTTGTTGTTAGTTTGATCTACCTTCTCTACTGTAATGATATTTGTTTAGTCGATAACATACCAATTCCATAATGCATTTTTCTAGGTTTTAAAAAAAGTATAAGTTTTGAATAAGCAAACAAGTACGTATTTGCGAAAACGATTGTATTTTCCAAGTAATTCTGTTTGAAAAATTAATCTAGCAAATATATTACCAAAGCACAGCTACTTTACGTCTCGGAGCAAACTTCCGGGAACTGTTGCCTAGGGTGATAATGTTGATGTACTAGGAATCATATTTTAACAATGCAACATATTGCGTTGTTTTTAATAATTTCACCCCGATACATTTACTTTAAACAGATTTTTGGCATGAATTGCTCACATATATTTATCTTGTAGGCGTCTGTCATATGAAACAACATGTATCCCATTATAAATCAAATTCATATATTGTTTTTATTTCCGTTCGGAGATCTGTTGTAAGGCACATGTAATATATGATATTGATTCCATCTATCACTGTTTCCGCTATTTATATAACCAGCCACTTATAAAACCAGACAATTGATAATATATGTCCATATTATCCGTACGTCTGTACACTCAGTTATATTTAATGTTTAACTTTGAATAGAAGTTATGAAAATACAAGTGATTCAAACGATAGATGATTGGAACGTTAAATGCCAATTTACATTCATTATATATTTTACCACATTTTAAAATAATTTGTTTGGTTTCTCCCAACTTTTACCAACACAGGTAGTGATGATATCGACCTCGTGTTCCTGGTCCACTTCTCAAACGAGCTCACTCCCGAGAACTTCGTCAAAATCACATCCTTTATGGCTAAAGTTATTGAAGGGGCAGATGTTGATTTAGACTCGGTCAGAGTCGGGGCAGCCATATACCGAGCGGAAGGCACGGTACTGTTTAAACTAGATGCTTACAGGGGCGATAAATCGGGTCTCCTTCAGGCCATCCGAAATATCAAGCCGATTTATAAATCTGCTGAATCAAATTTGGCCGCTGGTTTAAATCTCGTCCGAAACGAGATGTTCGACGTGAGTAAAGGTGACAGGGAAGATGTACCCAACGGCCTGGTCATCATCACAGACGCCAACTCCGAGCAGCAGTACTACCCCGAACTCGAATATTCCTCCGCACTCGTCAAAGATGCAGGGGTGACGGTATTTGGTATCGGGATCAACCTGCGCAACACTGACGAGATGAATATGGTATCTACGAGTCCGCAAATGAGCTACGTCCTCGGAAATGTCGACCATCTTCCCAGCATGGTTCAGGAGTTACGACAGAAGCTGCCTTCACGTGAGTGTCCGCCAGTGGTTGAACGAACAATGTGATTCCTTAATGGATAGCTGTTGTATGGTTTATTGCTCATTAGATTAACAAGTCTGTAGTTGTTACTTTTCACAAACATTCGCTAATTGCTTAACTGTTAGCTGTCATTAACTTTGAAATGCATCAATATTAAAATGAAGAATAGCTATCATTTAGAAAGACATTAGAATATAAGTGTGATGAAATAAATATATGGAAGTACGTAAAGCATATGTTATATAACCTGACGGGCTGTTAATTTATACTTTAGTCCCGTAAATATTTTAAAAATTAAGTAATTTATAGTCTTGATATAGACACATATATGCAATAATTTGAATTTTAATCATCTTTGTAAAATACTTTTAAGTGTTTACTATACAGTGTTGATTAAAGACTGAGAGTTAATTTCCTGGTCTAATTAATAAATTATATTCTCCGCGAATACGTCGCTCTTCTGATAGAGAGTGTATTAGAACTATTTTACTATCAAAGATGTCGCGAGAAAAAATACGTAGCCAACATAACTAGTTCCCTGACCAACATCACAACACGTTGATCCTTCGTATGCTAGCTGAAGTGCTTTACAGTATTCTGTTTAGAATTTAATGCGTAATTTTATTATCTGATGTTACTTACACCTACATACGATATGTATTCATGTTTACACAACTTGATCGCTTTGTTTCAGTAACATTCGTTTTGCCTGAAGAGATAGAAACACTGCCGCCAACAACAGAAGCAACCGTTGCTCCAACTACAGGTATTTCTTCTACAAAACTAGTACAAGACTATCAAGTTCTTTACTCCACTCCTTTTCTATGTCCGGTTTATTCGATATCCGTCGATTTAATCGATACCCTTATAGATATAATCGATATCTTTATATATATATATATTCGATATCCTTATATATATATATTCGATATCCTTTTATATATATATTCGATATCCTTATATATATATATTCGATATCCTTATATATATTCGATATCCTTATATATATTCGATATCCTTATACAGTATATATTCGATATCCTTATATTAATTCGATATCCTTTTGATGTATTTGATATCCTTCGACATAATCGGTGCCCTTCTACATACTCGATATCTTTCAATATCTGCGATATTTTCGATATATTGCTTTTACACCATCTTGTCAATGGTCATGTTTTTGTAATATTCTATTCGATATGTACACGTGTGTTTTTCAACACCGATATTTTGTAGACAATCAAGGGGATAAGCAGAGAAAAGATTTTCTTGAACATGGTCCCTGAACTTGACTTCCGATGGGATATTTTCTTCATCAAACTATCTCGCTTATTCAGATACCTGCAATGTTAATATATAACAATCTGATAATGTACAGACGATGAGAATTAACATTAATTGGTTAAAAAAATACGATAAATAGCTAGATAACATTTTTGGGAAACATTAATTCCGGATTGATGCAGTTTTATTATTTAATGATAATCGCTTTTTTTTGTTAGATTGTATTTATTTTGTGTTTGTGTTTTACGTCCTATTAGTAGTTATGTTAATCTAAGGACGTGGCAGGTTCTGTTGGTCGCAGAGAGTGGAGTAACATGCGGAAAAACGACCGACCTATTTATATATTTATATTTGTTTGTTTTCACGCAGTGCCCACTACTCCTGAGCCCACTACAACCCTGGAGAGTGAGTACTATGTAACACTGCCCGCTTGATTGTTGCAATCACTATATGTACGCACTGTTTACTCGTCGTATACAACTCTCATCACACACTCAAATCTCATATACACACACATATTATATTTCATAAATTGATGACATGCTATATGTACAAAAAAAGTTAAAGTATGTCGTTGGCATTTGTAGCATTCTTTATCAACGTATCGACTTTTCTCTGAACTTGACTACCACTTAAAAAGCAATTTAAATTAATTCAATTTAGATTGAGTTGCGCAGCCAGTAATATACACAATATATTATCAATTATGCATTGTTACATATAAATAAGCGTATTTCATGTAAGCCTACCGATCAACAGTCTATCAATGACCTCTAATAATGATATAAGGTGACTTATATTTTAAAAGAATCGGTCTTAATTATTACGTTTTTTAACGTTGTGTGATACGTATAAAGCATGAGAGTATAACTTTATTCACATGAGTACACATGAAAGAGAAATAGTTCATGAATGTAATAATGTTTACTCAGCTTTTACACATACAAGTTGTACGTATTACAATAATTTTAATAGTAAAATGTTTCTCTTATCACATGATACAAGTACGTTTTACACATAATACTTCTTTACAAATAAGTTCTTTTTAAACACCTTAGAAATACGTTCTACAAATCAGTACATTTTACACATGGCAGTAGGATTTTAACACACGAAAGAAATAAGTTTCACAAACGAGAATAGTATTTAAACACTGGATATAAATAAGTTTCACATATGAGAGTAGCGTAACTGTACACATGGGAGTAGTGTCTGTTCTTGTTTATTATGCACGCTAACTCTGTCCTTCTCACCTTTTCTGTGACATGACTGTTTGCATTGTGTCTGCGGACTGTACCTGTTTTACTGACGTCATGTGTTATTATATAACGTTATTTGAGTTACAGTATGACGTCGTTTGTGTTGTTTTTGTTTGACGTCATATATAATAGCTATGTAAGTCTGTCCTGTGTCTTTTATTCCTACTAACCAAGCAAACAAATGGATAGCAATAATAGCATAAAGTTAGTTGAAAACGAAATTAAATGATTAGGTAATGTGATTCAATATATGTAAAACGCGGTTATATAACATTTTCTTATTTTTTTGTTCTTTGATATTTACACAAACTTTTATTTTTTCTATTTCCAATGAATTAAAAAACAGATTAAAAGAGATTTCGATTTTTTATAATGAAATAAGATATTGCCGATACTAATTTAAAGTATGTAAATCCTAATATGTGAAAGAAATTCCAAATTTAAAGAAAACATATCCCTTCATATAAAGGAAGCATTTTCCTCGTTAACTTTTGCAAAATTTCTTCAATTACTGTCCCATGTGCAGCAAATGACAATCCTTCTGATCAGATCAACGCGCTTAACGTAGAAACGTCAAATGTACATTTCAATTAATAGTTTATCCGTCAGATATATATTAAACGCTTGTTTAGTGTTATTGCTTTTCAAACTACTTGGTTTTTGAGTGGCTTCATTACAAAGCAAATTTCTGTTTCGAATCACGTCGCTTTTCTAATTTATCGTGTTCATGTTGCTTTGTGTCCCAGACTGAATGCAATGTTAAAATCTGCGTTTTTTATTTTTGTTATCTTTTATTTAGAATTTATAAGATGATGATTAATATTCATACTTGCTAGTTTATTTTTGAAGTATAATTCTGTAAAAGTGAGCTATTACGACGGAATACAATCTAATCCTCGCACCTTGTTCCAGATGCACCCTGTCATTTAATTAATTGATATGTTTCTTTTCATCTCTATTCTGTGATATCTATTTCTTGAATGGTATCATATTATTTCCGTCTCAAATGCACAACAGTTAAACATTTTGCATGTTAAATCAACGATAATAAACAAAGTGTGGGAACGAAACGCTTGCAAGTGTTATTGTGTTTTCAACACTCAGGTTTCCATTTGCATTAAAGGGAGAAGGAAGTCCCGCGAGAGGTTGGCGAGAAGTGAATATTACATACTCGCACTGTTAATATGTCAAGTGTTTTCAGTCTTAGTAATAAACGTGAAAATACAAAAAATGCCAAGTATATATTATCATTCTGTCGATTTGAACACCTCATTATCGCGATTTCGTTTATATCGCGAAAGAGAAACATACGAGATAGACAGTTTATCTATTTGAAACCTGAATAACAGATTATTTAAACGAATCACAAAATAACGAAGTGTAGAAATCTACTTGAGGTAAATCACATCAATTATGAATGTGTTCAAATGAGCCACAACATGCATATAAAATGAAAGGATATTCAGCCTCCGTTGAGAATGTTTGGTTGTTTTACTCTCGAAACCGCTTCATTCCGAACCGCTTCAGTAACCAGGGAAACCTGACAACTTCCTTCTGTCTTGCCAATTGTATTATATAACGTTCTTTTCCACCTATTAACATCCACCAATCATAGCAGAGTCCTGTTCTGTTATGGGGAATGTTTTGCATCAGAGCATGGAACTCTCTAGCCATAGACACGCCCATCACCTTAAGGCACGCCCACCATCTTTGAGTGACGTACCGAATGTTGCGACAGTCGCGCGGTATAGGTAAGACTCGCACCCATACACGTCCACACGTTTTGCTATCCGCTTAATGTGGACAGTGCTTTGGCGTTCAACGTCATGCTTACGTTTGAATTTCATCTTATTTGATCATATCTTTTATTTCAAATTATTATCGAATTATCAGATAAGATTACAATGATATACATTGCCAACGATGATTATTTATAACAGATCTACATAAACTTACGCATAAGCACACATTGACTTTTGTAACTAGCATGTTAGTTACGCAGCGATCTGTTAATAATGTTTTGTTTTAATTACAGGTAGTCGTCAGGCAGATATTGCTGTTCTATTTCATGTGGGACATAAAACCAAACTAAGAGATATGAACAAAAAACTGAAAATTTACCTGTCTAATCTATTTGCGAAAGCAAAAGTTGGCCCAGATATGCTTCGCGTAGCACTGGTAAATTATGGTACCGCAACCAACGTGTTGTTTGATTTTAATGCCCATAGTAGAAAACCTCAGGTACGAAGCGCAATCAAAACAACAATTAAAGGTAATTTGCGGAAAAGCCGAGCAAATTTAGGAGAAGCACTGAACAAGATAAGAACGGAATTATTTGTACAACGTGCTGGCTCCCGGGTAGAGGACGGAGTTCCAGCGGGGCTCATTGTAGTTACAGATATGGTGTCTTCAGATGATGGATTTGACTTCGAACAGGAAATGACGTCACTAAAACAGATGGGTGTGACGGTGTTTGGAGTTGGAATCGGTTCAAGCGACGTTCATGACGAGTTACGGCAGTTGACGTCAGATCCGGCAAGCGATTATTTTCAAGCCATTCCGACATTTAGCGATCTACTATCGAGTGCTGCACCGGTTAAAAACATAATCAGTCGTGTGAAAGCTAGTAAGTAATTCTATAATTGATCGTTCACCTGGACAATCGCGTGGAATCCGTCGGACAATAAGTTTACAAGGTAGTGAATAAGCAGTAGAATAGGGGACACTTATGCAATACTCTTGGGAAAGAAACCAATGCAGATTAGTAAGGTAACGGGATTGTTCTGAAGGTAGTAATATATATGATAAGAACGGAGGCAATCAAGTAAAATAAAGTAGGTTCTTCTATAGTAATAGACGAAGAGTAAAGTAAAGCAGTGGAGATACTGCGGTACAGTTACTATAGCGTTAGACGATATACCGTAGAAAGGAAGAGGCTCGTTAAGTAATTGGACTTTTTCATTGGAAAAAAATAAATTTTTAAATGTAAAGGGATGAGGTTCGTCAGGTTACGTGACTCTTTCTTTAGTATTCAAATAATTTATAACATTGCAAGGGGCGGACATTTTCTTGAGGTCGATTTTCTGGTTAATACTATTTGACATATGAATATAAATTATAACGTATCATTATCAAGTGTAGGAAAGAAAAGGGGGCGTTAGGTGATTGATATTTTATATAGTCACTGCACGTTTGGCAATTTTTTAAAGGGGTGAGGGGGATGGGTAAATTATTATTAATTTAATAAAGATACGGGACAAATTTCACTTTTGGAAAGTGATCATTCATATTATTCATATTATAATTGAACTTTTACTTTTGCCAGTTTTGGGGTATTAATACAGTAACTGGACGTAT
This sequence comes from Chlamys rubida, assembly GCA_032359455.1. Classification (NCBI taxonomy): domain Eukaryota; kingdom Metazoa; phylum Mollusca; class Bivalvia; order Pectinida; family Pectinidae; genus Chlamys; species Chlamys rubida. The sequence continues at coordinate 12,539 of JAUMHH010038446.1, forward strand.
GAATGAATGATTTGAACAGTGATAATTCATAAAGTAGCGAGACGTTGCCATGTAGAATGTTGATATTGGTGGGGTCGGATTGGTAATGTGACAGAAAGTTTTGTTGTTAAAGAAAAGTAACTAGACTAACTGGAAGTTTTGTAATTTTGGAAAAGTTAAATTGTGTTTGGTTAAATGATTGTTCATATGGAAGGAGTCTGTTTGGTAATTATGGAAATGCAATGGGGTGTTTGGTCAAGTGATAATTGATGGATGACGACGAAAAAGTGGTATCAAATATATAATAATTTGTATCGTTATAGTGGCATTGTTTTAATGCTTGGATGGGTTTAGTGAAGCTATATTTTATATCATGTTGGGAATAACGATACGGTTATTAACGCTAGGAAGATGGTAGGTACGTCTATCATTTATTTAAACACGAGACGGAGATATTACGACACTGTGAAACAATTTTAATGGAAAATTACTTTGATAAATTGATAATATTTAAAACACCATTGTTCAATTTAAATTTGTCAGTTCAAAGTAGAATGCTACCATCAAGGAATGAACTTTTCTATAGAACAGTTATACAGTACATATATATCGGGTTTATATATTGAGGAGGTGTAGAAAGAATATAAGATGACGTTTTGAACCCCTATTGATAACTAAAAAATACGTTGTGAATAGTGGGAGGAAATATCAAACGCCGACCCACAACAACGGCTCCCAGTCTAAGCAGTAAGTAAAACCACGCATGCGTAGCGTCGCTGACACCACACACTGTTGCATGCACGTCACTTTCTTTAAATTGAACCATGTGTTTATTTGATAAATTTATTCGTTTTTTATGTTTTGTTGACATTAGTTTATGTTATATATGTTTGTGTTATGAATCAATTATAAATGCTCACCTTTCCAATGTCAAAAGTATTAACGGATGCATGACACTTTTTATTTGCACGATGCCAGTTACTGTAGTAATCCGATTTTTGTTTCTATTCCGAGTTACCAAAGAACAACATACATTTAATTTAAACCTGTTTATTTTCGTCTTGCCAGTTTTTCGTCTTCACGTCTACAAACAAATATTATATTCGCTCAAGTACACTTACGATATACAACATATTTCGATCTATTCTGATTTGTTATTAAGGGCAACAAAAAGACGAAAATATATATGGGAAGTTTTTGTTTTACAATAACTATTGGATGCAAAGATGAATTAATTCAAGATTGAATGCCCTTGATTGTAGCAAGTTTGTGCTTTTTATTACTTTTGTTTATCACGAATGTTCAACTGTTTAGTCGTAATATCTTATTTTAGTTTGCATTTTTTTTTTGAAATTATGATTTATATATCTGCTCTTTATGTTGCTATGTGCGACTTTATAGTCATGTGGGGCTACTATCCTATATAAGGTTACAATCCTTTATCACGTTACTTAGTCATATCACGTTATCAACCATCGTACCGCCAATATACCGTCTTTTAATTTCTGAGTCGCTTAGGAAAATTTTACACGTTAATGTTGCTTTTGTCATTATGTTTTATATTTCTTTTACAATGTTTTGGCAAAAAAGGAATAATTTTACAACGGATTCATGTTTATGTTTATTGTGTGCTGTAAAAAGTTATTTTACATTAATACCAATTACATAGGCATGATCAATGTTGCATGAACCAAGTCAAACCAATGGAATGATTTAGGTTAACACATGGAGACATAATGCTGATTTTATTTCAGAGTATAGAACAATACAAATTGCCCTAGTTTTCCGTTCCGGATATGAAACCTCTCCTCGTGATTATTTTACACATCTGTTGCCATTCATGGCGAGATTTTTGGACGATAAATTAATTCAGGGAACCAATACGGAAATTGCTTTTATAAACTATGGTGCTACTGTGCATCAACTGTTTGGGTTCAAACAATTCACTAGCTTGAATGAAATGCAGACGATGATATTGACAGCCCCCAATACACTGCAGTCTACGTTTGCGAAATTTGGAGACGTTCTACAACATCTTGACTTGGAAGTATTTAATCGTATGCCAATGTCATTGGATACCTCAAAGCATGTCGTTTTTGTTACTGACAAAGTCTACGATCAGATGAATTTAAAAGTGGAGAATGGATTAGTTAGATTAAGGAGGAAAGGGATAAAGTATCACTGGGTATTGATTGGTCGGCAGAGTAACATAAGTACAGCTGGTGATACCTACCTTGTACAAGACTATCCAAGTCTTACTAACAACTATGACGTCATTGATGACATCACAACAAATATGGCTTTTGGTAAGTATAGATTTGTTTTCTTAGTCAATTTAATCAAGTAATGAATATTCATTTTTTTTTTGTAAAGAGGAATTTGCAACCTGAAAGTGAAAATTTATATTTAAAAAAGTAGGTTTATAAATAATCTTCCAAGATATATTTCTGTGTAGAAGACATTTAGTTTACAATAATATGGACTGTTATGCAAAAAACTTTTTAATAGAAATGTTTTAGTATTGCCTGTTATATCAAAGATGTGTACATTTCCAGATGAAAGCGAGTACTCGGAAGCGTTAGTTCCGAAGACGGCATCGCTACCCAGTGTTCCAGGAGAAATACAAAGTATGTCGCTCTTTTGTGTTCAAAATTTGTTTTGCACATTTTTATATATAAATATAGGATTCAAATTTGCTGATGGAAAAAGACTCCTTAGGGACTTTACAATCATTAAATATTCTAGAGGGTAAATTCCTGTGTCCCGTATCCTACAGTAATTCGATTTATCACATACTTGACCCATTTTACTATGCCATACGGCCATGTCATAAATATGTGTAAAAAACCTAAAGGTGCTGTGATTGGTCAAAACCTTGGGAACATATTCCTACGCCACTACAAAATGTTGATCTTTACTAAGTTTTTCTCTGATAAAGTTTAAGGATTTTGCTATTATGTGAATTTGAAATGTTTATTTTGTCATTATTATTTTCATTGCATTTAAAACTGTTCGTTATTTAAAAAAATAAGCTTGAACTACTTTGTACTGCGCGGAAAGACAATAGAATAGTCGAAATACTTTGTTTTTGACCTTTAAAGAGTCAGCTGATAACACATAATTGTGTTTGAAGTTACTTTTAAGATTATGAATGTTATGTGATAAATAGAATCTTACATTCGTGTCCATGTCATATTGAATTTATTAAACTAGTTCAATAATTTGATATGACACTCGCCTAAAGGCTAGTTTCATATGAAATTATTGAACTCGTTTAATAAATTCAATATAACATGGACACAAATGTAAGATCCTCTATATGTCTCATAGTCAATAAAACAAGACCGTTACATGATCAACGAAGAAACCAACATTACAATGAGAGTGATCTCTCGGAAAGGGAGGGTAAAAAGGGAGGATACAGTTAATGAAGACACATTTTCGGGAGGTAACGCGTAAATATAAAAGTTGGATGTTCAGGAACAAAATTTTGAAAACAAATACTAATATGAGCTATACCTGATATGTCTTTTTTATTAATAGACTCGACACCGACGAAAATCATCATAGCTTTTCGTTCTGGAAGCTCCACTTCACCACCTAAATTCCTTACAAAACTACTGCCTTTCATCAATTCATTTATTGACCGGAATGTTTTATCCGAAACTAATACAGACATCGCTATTGTCAACTACGGCAAGACAGTTCAACTGGTCTACGGATTCCAACAGTTAAGTTTCGATGTGATGAAGGACGCTGTGAGTGGTATATCGAAGAAATATCGGAGTAGATTCGCTCGGTTTCCGTTAGTCATCGATTACATTAACCAGGAAATGTTTGTTCCACCAGCAGTAGCAGACACTGACGACCGTCACGTAGTGTTTATCGCTGATCAGTTGTACGAGAAGTTAGATTCTGGAATTAGGAAGGGGATAGAACATTTGGAGACTAGAGGTATCAACACGCACTGGATTCTTATTGGAGATACTAGTGCTATACCTACGACAAGTGCAGCGTATAAAGTGGCCGATTATGATGCATTACTTCAAAGCCAGGATATTTCCGCTAAGATACTTTCTGCCATCACACAAGGTAAGCTGGTTCTGAAGCTTCATGCAAACAATCAAGGCCACCTTCGGGAACCCCATATGATGGTTTCATATTACAGGGTTTTACTAATTGTCACCATAACTTTAATGCACTTTAACTCGTTCACCCATGAAGACATATGAATTCCTCCAATTCAAAGGTTGGAATAGTTCATTATGAAATTTCAGGGGTGAATGAGTTAAAACAGAGAGTCACTTCATACATGTCGTCTCGTAGCAGAAGTGGCTTCTCGAGCATGTTTGTCGGTATCAAAGAAGTCCTGGCAAACACACAAGCATTATCAGAACATCTAGCTTCTAAATATTTCTTTATTGTTGATAATTAAGTTGTACATTGGTTTGCTAAACCTTAATTGCTATATTATAATGCACCACCGTCACAGACAATATTTTCACCACACAATCCAGTACTGTTAACGTAACTTGTGACTGTGGATGTTATTTACTGTGGTCAGAATATTCTTGAGGTCAAATGTTCTATTGGTATTAACAAATGTTATATAGGGAAGGCATGTAAAGCTATCGTTCCATTTCAATTATACTTACAACTAGAGTACACTAACAACTATGTATAGATGTTAAGGTTTAGCGTATTATTGACAGTTAAGGTCACTTAAGGACACGTATTCGTGTCGTAATATAATATAACTATTTGGTACAGATGTTAAGGCTTAGCGTATTATTGACTTAAGGTCATTTAAGGACACGTATTCGTGTCATAATATAATATAAAAATTAAAAAACAAGTCGGGGATTGAATACATTAAAACATATCTATAACTGAATTCAAGCCATCGATGGACTATCTGTTATTTGTTTTTTTGTTTTGTTTTTTGTTTTGTTTTTAATCCTTCTCTAATTCGTACCAAGTTTCCAGGGCTGTCGGACACGTTGTTAGTGTTTTGTATAATCTTATACATCTTACATTTGTGCAGGAAGGATATTTGAAAACGATGTCAATGAGATCCCGATGATACCGGAACTGACAACCTCATCACGAGATTTCGATCCCGGTAAGCGCTGCGTCATATGCAAGGGAGTATTCGTGATTGCACATAACTGAAATACATTGTATGGACACATAGTATACATATTAAATTTTAAATTCAACTGATTAGTATCGTAAATGCTACTTGGTTCAACAATCGAAAATGATAGTAACGACAGCTAAAGATTTGTTACTGCAGTAAGATAAAGTAAGATAAGTGACATCAGAGATAAAGGTGATACTGATTTCCATTCATTCATTCATTTATTCATTTATTCAAGTATTCATTCATATGTTAAAATAACAAATTAGATACAACGTATCATCTATTGCAGACAATGTATTTGTAGATAACACTGAAAGACATGACAATGAGATACCGACTGTCCCTGTGGTGGATCGTAATACGGAATCCACATCAGGTAAGGGGACTCTCTATAACATTACTTTTACCCACCCATACCATGTTACAAACATTAATGAAGAGTGGTATATTAATTGGCAAGGGTACAAATACAGCAGTAACATATATTAAAAGTGTAATTTATAATTGTTGTAATTTTCTTACATGATATGTTAATAGTGTACTCATTGACTGTAAAAGTGTTTCTTTGCCATCAAATGGATAAGTATGTGGCACAAAAATCGATTCTAAATGTTCCTGGTTTTAATATAACTATATACACGAGCAATGCTTATTTTTTATTTTTTCATAATACACGATTTTATACACGGGGGAAAAAAACGAAAATCAGAACACAAAACAAACAAACAAATTAATAATATATATATACAAACAAACAAATAATCAAAAGGTCAAAAAACGAAATCTCTGATATTTCTAAAATGATTAAAAAAAAATACATTAAGCGATTCTTTAAAAAATCTTTTTCTTTCAGGTGAACGAAACGTCAAGGTGGTGCTAGTTTTCCGTACAGGAAGTGGAACGTCCCCACAGGACTTTTACGAGCATCTCTTACCTTTCATTGACAGCTTCCTTTTGGACAGCTCGGCGACGCCAGATGTTCACATGGAGTTCTCTGTCATTAATTACGGGAAAACTGTCACAGAGATCATTGGATTTACGGAGTATTCATTGGAGGAGCTGCACGGTATCGTTCTTGGCATTTCAAAGAAATACAGATCTAGATTTGCCAAATTCCAAAACCTTCTTGAATATTTAAAACAATCTGTGTTTACACCGCAAAATGTGTCGCCTGAAGATGAAAAACATGTGATATTCATAACTGATAAGATATTTGACAGACTTGATGACACTATTGAGACAGGGATAAATGACCTGGAGATGAGTGGGGTCATGACCCACTGGGTTACCATAGGAACACATCAAACAGTACCAACCAACGGGCACGTGTACACAACACAGAGCTATAGCGGACTATCTGATTACGATGTATTTGCAGCCAGTTTTAAGATACTGGCCGACATATTTGCAGGTAATTATTTGATTAATTGTGTATATATAGGGAGAACACGATTATTTCCGTAAGCCTCTATATTTTACCATGCCAAATTTTCGCTCTTCCGCCTATAATAAAACACACTGTACTAATTTGTTTTATTCGCTTATGTATACGAACTGTTATTTTTCAGTATTTGTATACATTTTTCACTGAAGTATAAGTTACACTCTCGTTCAAGATAAAAAATATACTACTTTGAGCCGTCACACACAACAAAATCATGGTTAATTAATAAACATGTCTTTATAGAAAATTAACAAAATTTTGCATTTTAACATGGCATTAAAATTCTAACAAAGAACCAATTAACAATATTTAAAGCGAAAATGGTAAAGGTTTACTTCAAAGGAAACACTGCCATAATTGCATATACACAAATATTAACAAATGGCCATATAATACTCACAGATTATAACTAGTAAGCCAATGTGATTCGATCGTTAAACCGGACTTATGCTTATTATTTCCTTTAAAAACATAAAATATCGTAAGTTTATACTGGTCTTATAGTCTTTTTAGAGATAAGTGTACATCGTTTCATTTCCATTAATATAACTGACAATACCGCAGTTCATGGGCTTATAGTAGGCTCCTCATTACGACTTAGGATTTCTGTAATAGTTGTGTTTACGTTAACCCTTTCACCACCGTAGACCATAATGGACTCGCCCCATTAAATGCATGGTAGAGTCTACTAAAATTACCTAGGGACGAAAGGGTAAATTATTTCAGTATTTACTTCACAATACCAAATTATTTTTGAATATAATTTTACAGATCCAGGATCAAGAGAACGTACTGTTTCCGCGACAATGTCAACTCTGCCTACGACTTTGCCTACGGTGACAACAAAAGGTAGTGAGAACTCAGACCTATTATCCTTCTAGAAATCATGGTCGTATTTTCTTTGTACTTTGTCATAGTTTCCATGTAAATCTTTCTTTTGTTCATATTTTGCCCGAGTTTTATCGCTCGAATTACAAATGTGTTGATACATTGATATTCCTTTTTCAACTACCTTATTTTGGGTGCAGTCTTATGTTTTGATTTTAGGGACGTACTATTCGAACGTCTTGTAAAATATCTATAATTAGTTGCTTTCATTTCAATTTAATACAAAAATGTTATAAACATTATACGTTTAGACTGACCAGTTGCCTTTTACTGTGTGCTTATTGTGATGTTGCAATTAAGCAATAGACATATGTTTCTCCTTTATATCAATTAACAACCGTTTTTAGTGGTACGTTTTTATACATTTATTTACCATAGGTACCGGCCAGGTCTTCTGTGGCAAGAGGATGAAATAAAAACACAGAAAAAGAATAACAGTGTTATCAATTATCAATAAATATCTTGTGACGAAATGTACTTTTTTTCCATTGGCAGAAATAAGGAACGCCAAGATCGTCATTGTGTTCCGAACTGGCAGTTCTACCTCTCCTCAGGACTACTTCCAACACCTGCTGCCCTTCATTGATACGTTCGTAAACAACAAGTACACAGACCAGGTCGAGGCGGAATATTCCGTCATTAATTACGGTAAAAGTGTGTCGCAAATATTTGGATTTAAAGACTATGATGCATCAGAATTACAATCCATCATACTAGACATGTCAAAGAAATACCGCTCAAAATTCTCCAGATTCCAGCAGCTGTTACAGTATTTACGACAAGCTGTGTTCATACCAACACAAGTGTCTGATATCGATGAAAAGCATGTGATTTTCGTAACGGATAAGATATACGACAAGATGGATGATGAACTATTACATGAACTTCGTGGCCTTGAGGATAGTGGCGTGACTACACATTGGGTGCTAATTGGCCAGGCGCAGGATATTCCTACGCGAGGGAAGCTGTATCGTGTACGAGACTACCCGGAATTGTCAGACAGAACTGACATCCCTGTGCCCTACAAAATACTCACTGAAATACAGTACAACAGTAAGTTGTTATGAACTAGATTGCACTCCTTTAATACATTTGTTTCACTTTACCATAGCCGTATTACAAAACCTTCCGACTTCTTCAAACGTTCATGACGCATCTGGTACAATTAAAGTTATAATATAATATAATATAATAATATAATAGTACTGGACGCAGGCATATGCCTATATATCCAGATCAGGTGTATCGACAGACTCTAAGCTGACACCCCGACAGTTAATAAGTTCATTATTATCAATTTCATGGTTATAATAGCATTCTGGTTTCCCCCAGTGCTTATCCAGTCGGGCTTCAAACGTGACAGGCTATATATTTTATGTATTTTATGTTATATAATACATTTACTACGTTGTTATACATTTCGTGCGAGAACGACCAAACATACTATGTTTCGAAATCAGCAGGATGTTAACCCTCTTCTGTAGAAGTAATTACGGATGAACGTGCATGGGTTGCTGTTCCTATTGTTTGCATGAAATTAGTAAAGTTGCCAATCGTTTTGTGTTCACAAATGTAAATATATAACCTGTCACGTGTTCATTGACAGGACAAACAACACCTCGTGCTGTTATTACAAGTACAACAACAACCACAACAACGGAATCCCCACCTACTGGTGGAACTTCGAGTAGATTGGATACAGGTGAGGTTTACTGTTATCCCCATCTTAACTTACCAAGGAGAAACTCAACTTGGTCGCTAGGTGGCATTCTTAGTAAATATCTGACACGCCACTGTAAAACAATACACAGGAGTTTCACCTAGGGCTTTTCGGAAACTTAAAATTTATCAGCGAAATATATTCTAATAATGACGTCAGATTAAACTTGTCTTAAGTTAGACTTACTTAAAAGATGGTAAAATATAAACAAGATATAACTTAATCAAGTGCTTCTTTTAGATATTTTTAGAAATGAAAATAAAGTGTTCATCTTGATTATTCTGTCTTTTCATTATGAAAATAAATATGTAGATATTGTAATATTTACTTATTTTAACGTAAACATTAATTTGAATATATTAAGAATAATGCTAAACTGTCGTGAACAACCTAGTTGCTTTCAAAATTTCTACAAACTGAGATTATAAAAATGGTATGTTGGATTGGTAGTTATAGATATGGACCATCCTTTACTGTTGCTTCAAAGAGATGTGTAGATAAAAATCAAAAGATGTCAAGATGTTTACAGAAAATATCAAAACAGAATATAAGATGTGTGGTTAATGAAATCTATGTTTTTGTTTCACAGATCCATCAATGGCTGATATTGCATTCCTGTTCCATGCATCCAAAACTTTATCAAAGAAAGCTTTCAAGAAAGGATATATCAAGTTTTTAATACGAATGATTAAAAAGTGTAAGCTGGACGATGGTAAGGTGAAAGCAGCGCTAGCCACATACGGCAAGGAAGGACAACTCTTGTTTAATCTCAATACCTTCTCAAAGAAGAAAAGTGCGATGAAGTTCATAAAGAAACTGCCAAAGAATTTGCGTTTTAAAAAGTCAGATTTGGCAAAAGGATTACGTCTTGTAAGGACAGAAATATTTGTTGATCCATTTGATAGACCAAGAGCTCCTAACTACTTAGTTGTGGTGACTGACAGTCCGTCTGACGATGGTTTATCTGAAGTCATGGCAGAAGCAGAATTACTGAAGGACATGGGTGTGTATGTTTATATGATAGGAATAGGAGATATTGGGGAGGAGATGGTCATTGTACCTAGTGAACCTTCAGCAGAAAATTCTAAACAACTCACAGTCTACACGGATTTAGCCAAATTCAAGAAATCAGGAAAACCTATCATGAGGAAGATACCTGCACGTGAGTACTAATGTTATTGTTTATGTTATCACTTAATGAATATCGGATTGTTCAACAGTTGTAACACATTCACGTTTTTGGCTTTCCGTATCAACACACTAATGTTCAAAACCGACGTTTTCTTTATTCTTACTTCTAGGTTGCAGAAGCAGACATAAAGCCATTTTTAAAATGGATATTTAATTATTTATTCGCGGAATATTTATTAATCTGTAGCTACTTAAATGCATTCAAGCGTGAAAAACCCGAATACAAATGATAAAGGAATGCGCTTTTATGGATCCATAGATTGCATGTTTAATTACTATTGAGACCATTTGATTATGCCTGTCCACATGCTTACATTTTCTGTCGTAATTACCTACGGTGGTGTGTGGTCGAAACCTGCGTGTATTATATAGAAATGATGTATGTATCTTACTTTTCGGGGCAGTTTTGTGCCACATCAAACCCAGTTAATATCGGTTACGACAGCATCAACATTGATGTCTTAAAACTGTACCTTTTACAAACGGTAATATAACTTGTAAATAAAACTTATTAACGCCTGTAATATATCAGGTTCTTTTTAATTAGAACTACAGCTCTTTAGTTGATAGTACTAATTAAAAGTTCACGTGAGTTTCATCACAGGCGGTGTTGGATATATCTGGTTTTAATTTTGTATGAGCAGAGTTTAAAGAAAAGAAGCAAATGAAACTGTTACTATTATTATGTAATCACGAAGGAAACTGACCACTTGAAAATACAGAATTTTTACAAATATTGTCTTTCTTCGATTTCAGTAAAACGTAAAGGCAAGAAAAACGGAAAAAAGAAACCGAAGACGACAACTATGATAGGACTTACGACAATACCAACAACAACGAGTGGTGGCGGAATGTCCACTAAACAGCCCTCTACACATTCAAGCACACTTGCTTCTACTGATACTCCTTTGATTTCAACAATGATGACATCAGTCAAACTGAGCAGCACACCGTCTACAGCTAGTACTGGTGAGGATACTACGGCAACTATATCAGCTGACTTCAGCACAGCATCAACGGATCTGTCAACAGCTAGATCGGCACGTACCACAGACGGGGTCATAATGACATCATTACCGGAACAAGAAACAACTGAAACATTACTTTCAACAGCTAGACCGTCACATACCACTGACGGGGTCATAATAACATCATTACCGGAGCAAGAAACAACTGAAACATTACTTTCAACAGCTAGATCGGCACGTACCACAGACGGGGTCATAATGACATCATTACCGGAACAAGAAACAACTGAAACATT
>JAUMHH010038458.1:0-10080 GCA_032359455.1 Chlamys rubida
TCTGAGAAAACCTCTGGACAAGTTCATGGCTGAAGAAGAAGAAGAATAAGAAGAACACAGAAGAATAATAATAATAAGAAGAAGAAACGGAGTAAAAACAATAAGTCCCCAAACAAACCCCAAACTTTGTTTGGGAGACTTAATAAGAATCGGAGTAAAAACAATAAGTACCCAAACTTTGTTTGGGGTACTTAATTAGGATAAAATCCCTTAATCTCTACTGTAGAAGACGGATTTTAAAGGTTTTACCTCTATTTCCCCTATTGGGCCCCACCCCTCTGCCCCCAGGGGGGCCACACCCACCATTTATACAAAATTGAGTCGCATTGGCCTAAGGATACTCCAGACCAAATTTATTCAAAATCAACAAGGCCGTTCAGGACTAGTAGCGTTTTAAAGGAAAAGTTGCGGACGGATAACGGATGACAGACGGACAGACGACGGACGCTGCGGTATGGCATAAGCTCACCAAGGTCCTTCGGACCAGGTGAGCTAGAAACAGTTAACTAGAAATTTGTATCTTAAAAAGATCAACTAGAAATTTGTATCTAACAAAGATCAACTAAAAATGTAGCCGTTTTATGCATGTTCACATGCATTTTTCATTTCCAAGGATGACATCAATGCATTTAAATTTACTTACTTTACTGAGTATGACTACAACAATGTTGGCGCTTTGGAAGGCAGACAACAGCTGAATGGAGACAACTGGTGAAAGCAGGTAGGCCATGCACAGTATATAGATCACAAGGAAAAGTAAGGCCTGCTGCTTCCTGTAGTACAGTACCAAGTACACAATGGCTGCTGTCTGCAGTACCAGGAATATACCCTCCCCATAGGAACTGTAACAAAAGATGTCGCAAGATTAAGCTTTTAAAATCCAATATATTAGGCATATCTCACAACTGGACATCATGAATAAATTCAACTAGAAATATCTTCAAAATGTTAGTGGAAGAGTGCTCATGCATGTCTGAAGTAGCTGTGTACATTTCTTATGATTTTTTTAGAAGCAGGAGCCTACCATTCAAAGGAAATTACCTAATTTATTCTTAAATATCATGTCAACTCATCCTCGATACTCCTGAGATTACTATCACTTTTGTTCTCTGATTCCTGGAATATTTTGCTATGACATATGCGTGGGGTGCAGAGAGCCTAAGTGAGTGTATCCCTTGGAGTATAGAGGATGCTCCACCAGTTGAACTATAGACAATACACTCTAGCTGTTGTGTCCTTCTAATGTGTAAAATTGACATACCTGAATGGAAATTTCATGGCATATCCATATGTAGTGGTGGCAGACACAGCTATCAACTCGAACAGTACGCTGATGAAACTGATGCCGTCAGCACTCTTGGCTTTGGAAATCTTTAAAATCTGTGGCAGTTTTACTGAAAGGAAAGTCAATAGTTTGATTATTTTACAAACTTGAAAACCAAATAATCTAAAATGAGGTTTTTGCTAGCAGATTACATACACATATATTTCGCCCATTCTTCTATTCCCTAACAACTGATAATTTGGAATATTTACAGAATTATAAATTCAGGCCAGTGTTTGTTGATAATTTTAATTCAGCATTCAATTTAAATTACCATGTCTAGTTTCATCAAAGATAAATTTGGTTTCATATTTGACAGACTAAGAATATGGGTACTCAACTGCAAGAGACAGAAACAATTAGGGCCCCTTTCGCATATCTGGTTCAACCAGTTGAAACGGTTGAACCTGAAAGAAAACGACAGACGCAGATCTTAACCGAGGCAGACCTCAGGAATATTCAGTATGTATAGCATGAGGGGTCCACCAGACGTGCCTGACTGAAACTAATATGCTGACTAGTTTCCGTTATTTCTTTATAAAACAAGGTCAATCCACAAGTAGATTTAACAAGAGGCCCAGAGGGCCTGTATCGCTCACCTGGAAATGTTAGTAAAATTGAAGTTGGAATAGGTAGATGTTGCTGGTAGTGTACATGTATTACATGGTTAGTCAGGAGTTATATTTATATGCAATTGGACAAAATCCTGTCATTCCTACAAAAGAAGGAATTGGAAGAGTTTGCTATGTTTCCACTATTGGGCCCGGCCCCTCTGCCCCTAGGGGGGTCAGACCCACCGTGGATTCAAAATTAGTTCCCCATCACCCAAGGGATGCTTTAGACCAAATATGGACATAATCCTCCTACAGAAGAAAAAGAAGATTTTTAAAGAATTTGCTAAATTACCCTATTGGGCCCCACCCCTCAATCCCCAGGGGAGTCAGACCCACCATTTATACAAAATCTATTAACCTTCCAAATAGGATGCTACTGTTCAAATTTTTGTCAAAATACCTTCATCCCAATGGAAGAAAAAGGATATTAAAGGTATCCCTTTATATCCCTTATTGGGCCCGCCTCTCTGCCTCCAGGGGAGTGAGGCCCACCGTTTATACATTATTGGTTCCCCTTCACCGAAGGGTGCTTCATACCAAATTTGGACAAAATAGTGTCATTCCTATAGCAGAAGAAGGATTTTGATGAATTTGCTATGTTTCCCCTATTAGGCCCTGCCCCTTTGCTCCAAGGGGGGCCTCACTTACGGTTTATACAAAATTGGGTCCCTTTGCCCAAGGATGCTCCAGACATATTGGGATGAAATCATTTTATCCCTATGGTAGAAGAAGGATTTTTAAGCTTTTACCTCTATTTCCCCTATTGGGCCCCGCCCCTCTGCCCCCAGGGGGGCCACACCCACGATTTATACAAAATTGAGTCCAGTTGGCCTAAGGATGCTCCAGACAAAATTTAGTCAAAATCTACTTGGCCGTTAAGGACTAGTAGTGTTTTAAAGGAAAAGTTGACGGACGGACGACGGGCGACGGACGCTGCGGTATGGCACAAGCTCACCATGGTCTTTCGGACCAGGAGAGCTAAACACACAGCGCAGTGGGAGGGATCCTTAATTAATCTTTTCCAATCTGTATGTTTCCATTTATAATGTAATTTATTTTCTTTATTGATAAACTATATGTTTTGCGATTCTTATATTTGTAATTAAATTTTAACATTAATGCTTACCCCCGAGTACAAATAGACCTTTGGATGAGCTGTAGTATTCAAAGTTGCTTTCATGTTTTCAATCATTTCTTTCAATAATGAACCTGGAAACAGACCAGCATATATAAAGAACAAGAGTATTTCAATCATGCGCATACCGACAATTAGGATTGGTAGATGCAGAACATTTTCGTTATATTTTGATACTTAAATATTTACATACACTGAGCTCTGGATTTTTCAGGATTTTATAAGAAGCAAGTAAATAATTTATGGTTAATTTGCGGTATAATTCTACATCTTGGGATCTAAGGAAAAACAGCATCCCTTTAATTTGCAAAGTTATCCAGGCAAAGATGAAGTACATACATTTGTATGAGAGTCAATTAAAAAATATAACATAGGTACTATTCCATGAGGGAAATAACCAAATAGCCATAGCCTTAGTATATGGTTTGAATAGATTGCCCCGATAACTCGATTTTTCCGCAGGGACGATATTTTCGCAATTTCGCGGGTCAATAATGTGTTCGCGAAAATATGATTCGTATAAAAATATAGACTTCATAACCGTATTGACGTCATGATATATCGCGTATGTGTTTATGACATGAATCATATTATATAAAGACTAATGATGGTTGAAAAAAGTTATATCACACATCTTATAGTTTTTTTTGGCGATTTGCTTCACAAAAATACTGTCATTAAGCCTATTCATTTGACTTTTTGACACTTTAAATGCCGAGTTTCCCGTCTCTGTGCTAAAACAACGCTTTCACATGTGTAAAAATCACGAAAATGTAAGTCCGCGTAAATAACCCGCTATAAGGTTGTGCCGGGACTCATATAGTATGGCACATACACGTTTACATATATGTAGCATAGCTAACACATGTAACAACCGATTACTGTTATTTAAGCATTAAACAGCATTTTAACGCGCGTTATTCATTGTGTCTGTAATCCTGTTCCGTGTTATAGGACCATGACACGGAGCAGAATGCTGTTTTATGCTAATATTTAAATTTTTCATTTGTTTATTTTTTATATCCTTGTTTCACGGAATGTTGTCTGGTGACTTTCCCCGTAAAAAATATAGTTCGTAGAAATACACACAAAAATATCGATACAATTTCCATAATTTAATCAATGAATATTCTTTAATTCATTTTTTTAAATAGTCTTATATAAAACGGTGAATATTCTTTAATCATACTGTTGTTTTGCTTATTTGCTTGCTAGTGCGGAGGGTAACAGCGATCCGGTATTTAGTCGGTCCCGAGGAGATATCACTACGCCTGTGTTATGGTCTCATAACACGGAACTGGCCATGGTAGTGTTATATAGTGGCAATGCAGCGCAAATGTAAATATATTGCTGTAACTGAACGAAGCTAATGAGTAACAAGTAAATTGACCGTGAACAAAGACAATGAACAATGGTTTTTCTACACCAAAAGGGCCACTTTTGCGTCACTTGTACTTACCTGCCTTCAATTTCGCCATTTCAGATGTAGGAAGGATATTAGCGGCTGAAACATCACGTATGGTTTTAACCAAATCAAACGGTAGCACAGACTTCCACTCCGGTAAACTCAAGTTATGTACATACTGAAACAGAACAAGGAATGTATATAGCAATCTGTGTATTGTTAATAGTATTCCATTTCTGTTTAAAATGGAAGCCGGATTATTAAAATTCCAATGTTCTACCTGCTTATACACACTGCAAGGTAATTCACTAAAGCCGAAGCGTTCCATTTATGTTACATGTGTTAAGGTTTGATATACACATTCTATATGTATGCCGGTCATTTGTTCTGAAATTGAAATTAAAATAACGTATGTGTCTATTAGGCTTGTCTACCATATCGTTTGCCTGAATTAACTGACTAACTGATCAAACTTATTTCGCGAATATTCCTTAAATTAAGCTTTTCCAGGTCATTGTTTTCTACAAGTAAAAAATCTGCCTTCTAATTGCATATGTATATTACCTACACTTCCACCTTTTTCAACAAATACATAAATATACAACATTTGATAAAGCACTCTGTCTAGCTAGAACAAGCCACTCTAAAGCGCTTAATAGTACATAGATATACAATTCATACAATAAATACAATTAATATAAGCATCAATTACTACATTAATCAATACAATTTTGAGGAATTTGCTGGAGCTGCCATATCAGGAGCTAATCACTAGTCCTATTATGCTACCTGGCTTATATATCCCTACGTGTGTATGCCTGCGTGTGTGCTGTAGATTTATTAAGTAGTTACACAGGTCAGCCAACAATTTATTTCGCGCATGTAACATAATTTCTTTACCCGTTACAGACATTTTATCTCCGGAAACAAGTTTCAAGTTTATTGGTTTCCTCAGATACATTACATATACAACATGATGTATCAGAGTTTAATAATACACGTTTGTAAAGACAAAATGGATGACAAGTACACAAAACAATATGCATGATGCATGATACATTATCAATAGATGATTATTTTAGTATATGTTTACAATAGTTTGTTAGTTTTGTCCAACGTAGACAAATTCCATTTAATACTGTCTTGTTACAAAATGATAAAATACCACTCATTTTAATTTGAGAGGATTTTTTTCTATAGTATAGAGGAATTTATCCTTTCTCTTAGCTCCACGGTTATTTCATTTGAAACACTGCATAACGAAATCGGCAGTGTAGGGTGTTAGTTACCATGACCTGTGGCTCCCCAGAAACACAACGTTACCCACCTGGCAGAATAAGGTGTCAGTTATTCTTGCCCATGTATCCCTGGTGAGTCCTGAAATGTTCACAATTTTATCTATCAGTCCCTGAAATAAAGAAATTAAAAATAGATCAGTATTCCTTAATAATTGGGTCTAAAGTTCTTTAAAAAATTCTCTTTGTTTGTTCGCCTTGGGCAGTAGCGTGACGATACCTTTAATACGTTAAATAGTATTCGTTTTAACCTAATTATTCATGTAAAATGTTTTGTGTTTAAATATATACATGTACAATGTATAGGAATATGTCTTGAGTTTTCATATAATTTTAGTTTTAAGAAACGACTCCTGCAATGTTCCTTTCAAGGTCGCTTAGGCTAGTGAAAGTAAAAACAAAGACAATGATTTGAATATTCCTGAAAACGTTGATAACGGTTTACATGTAACTCCTCAATTACAAATATATTGTCATACATAATTCCTCTACATTAACCTATGTAGAATTGATATGCAGAAATACGTAAGAGCTTGAAGATATCGAGGAAAATCAAGGATCTGTTTTTCGATTGGGGTTTAACGTCCTCCAAAATACCACGATCATATTAAGACAGATGCCAAGGGAGACAACACCAGAAAGAGAGTAGCCAGTATAAAAAGAAAAAAAGAAAAAAAGATTGTAAAAAGAAAAATATCCCCAGTGATGCGATTTGGGCAACATATCAACATTAGTCTCTTCACTTTTCTCTCCATAAAATACACAACAGAAAAACCCCGATTATGCAGGGATGCTCACGTTATCGCCACAAACAGATGCATTTGGACACAACAGGCAACCCCGGTATTTTTTCGACGAAACTCCATGGCTTATCAATGAAACTCAAAGTTTAAACACTGCAATTGTCCTCCTTTATATAATTATATATGATTTTAATACTGTCTTCTTCTTTTAGATGTCAGTATGGGTATCACTAAATTACCATCGTTCTTTTCTCATTTCTTATACTCCTTTGCAATATTAATTCAGAAGCATTAATCCTCATCAAAACGTTATGCCTCTTGTAAAAAAACAGATTTCCAAATGATACTTACCTGATGTTGGACAATAAATTTAGTCCATGTACTATTCCCACTATATTCGGAAAGAAGTTTGTCATATCTTGGACAGGCAGACCCCATACTTATTATCTGCAATACAAAATTTTAAATATTATCCCAGATCCGCGCATGAAAATTTATTTTACTCCTTAACCTTATAAAACAAAGAATGTATAGATGTTGAAACAAATGGTTATTCTTGAATTAAGAAAATTGTTCCAGTTTTGTTATCAAAACTTGATCGCTATGGCTTATGTCCTAAAGCAGTCATCGGCTAGTTGCACCAGTAGTTACGTACACCGTAAGACACGTGACCGTCACGTGATAAGAAATGTTCACTGCATTCGTAAATCATGCCAGTGTACCTCATTATCAACATAATGCCGTGAACGAAACTTGAAACACAAATTGGATATAGATATGTACTTGGAAATTATCGTAATGTATTATACATTGTTCTGATTTTTTTTTAAACTAGCGTTGAGAGCAACTATGATGCGGTAATATCAAATATTGTGATTTCTCAACCCAATACATTATTTATTACAAAAAAAGGTTAATATATTTTGTTAATGAATGTACGCATAGACTATCTCATAAGCCCTATTTTGATAGGCCATATTAACTTATTGATTTATTTATTTTTGTTATTGATATTGATTTTTGTAAATGGAGTCGCTTGGTCGACCTTGGGTGCAACATTAACTCCCTTCCATAAACTGTTCTTCACAAGGATTCGCTGATAAGGACAACACAACAGTGTTAAACTCATTAGTTTGAGTTTTCAAATGCTTGCATGGAGATTAAAATGATGTATTACACAATTATATACAAACAAAATAATCATAAGAGTATAAACAATGTAATAGGACTTACAAAATAATTACGAAATATCTAAGATATGGAAATTCAACTCTCGGGTATATAATTTTGGTCAGAATCGAAGCTAAACGTTCTGGCCCAAATTCTTCACCCAACAATAAAATTATACACTCGAGGGTATCTATTTTATCTGTTAGACGAGTGTTAATGTCAATTTCTACATGACCGGTGTCGTCGATGACGCAGAAACACAAAGACGCTCATCGTTCCGGAACATTTGGTCCTAATCTTCTTGTACTGTTTCATGGGTTTCTATGTAAATGTTCGAATTATGATTTTGTTAACACTTCAGTTTTCTCTCGTTGGTTTTTTTTTTTTTGTTTTTTTTTTATTTGAAGTGAGAAACTCAGTCCGATCAGTTAGAGAAAATATCTCACGTCTTCTTTTAACGCCTGTTTGGAACTTCTGACTGTGTCTAACCGTCACACGTGTAATGTAAAGTCTTTGGATTATTTGCCACATAAAACCTGTCAGGGTAGTACTGAAACTGCATTTATTATACATACAACAAAATCCAAATAGACGTATGGTTAAATCAATCATCATAAAAATTGAGTGACTCGTTAAATATTTGTACACATTGAAACAGTATATTATACTGATCATATGCATGAATATGTTCATACTGTGTAAACTTATTTCCGCAAAAATGAAAACAAGAAATTACCAAAAAATCAACAAAACCATATTTCGAACTCTCAAAAGATAAAACTAGGGCTGAACATGAACGAAGGTCAAATTTAAATAAAGACTTTTTGAGAGAAAAAAACGCAAGGAGAATAAGACCAGGTGTTCCGGATTGGTGTTGTGTTTAATTGACTACCCCGCCATGGAAATTTAGGTCAAATCAAAGCAAAACATCCATGTTCCTTCTGAGATCTCTGAAAGTGACAACACACCACAAGGCACAGTAAGTAGCATAATTAAAACATCCGAGCTTCCTCTCATAAAAAATGGGAAACAGCATATTTCTTCATGAGATCATGATGGTGACCAAATAATTTGTCCATATTCTTCATCGACCTGCATCTGTGGAAACTCTGTGTTGCAAATTTGTACGTCAGCAGTCGACATCTGTCACTAACGATCGGGAACAGCAGTTACGTAAAAGAGCCATTTAGAGTCCTTTAAACACATCGGCGCTATAACTGAATGTTAAATTAAAGGGCTTTGCTAGGTTTTAGTTACCAGTAAGGTTAGAAATATATCATATCTACCCATATTTATTGCAGATTTTATATAATACGTTACGTACAAAATCCTCATTCTGTGGTCTGGTGTGGACGGGAATGGGCTGCCAGTCCAGGCCAGGGTTCCACTGCTGGTCGGTACCATTGGGAGGATAGAGTCCACTAAGGACACAGTAGGCACTCATTAGGGTACGGTCAAAGTCAGAGCTGGTTATAACTATCTAAAAAACACAAGCATTAAGACCTGTTTCATCATCTTAGATTTTGCAGGACTGATACATTTTCATTGTTGTTATTGAAAAATAGATAGTAAATTATCCTAATATCGGCCTTTTTTATTTTATATAATACCATCGATGATTGTATGTAACTAACCACAAATCAGATATCATTGATGAATATTTTGTTTATAATGACAAATATTATACCATATATATTGGCCAATTTTGAAATTTGCATAATACCATCGATGATTATATGAAACATCAAAAATGATATCACCGATAAATACTTTTTTAGTAATACGAAATATGATTAACATTGATAAATAGTTTGTAAATAATGACAAATATGATACCATTGATAAATATTTCTTTCTTAGGACGACAAATATATCATTAATGAATATGTCGTTATTAACGACATACATGCTATCATTGGTGTATTGTGATATATATATATATATCATGTAAGTAACAATGAATCTACCAGCATTTTATTATATTCTGTCACTTATAAGAGGCATGGTATCGTTGAGGTATATGTCTTTAATAACATGAACGACGTCATCAATGTACACATGTATATTCAAGGACAACATTTAATTACGTAAATAGTTATAATTCCGACATTCTATAAAGGGTTGAGGTTAAATCTAGTTACTCGCCTTACATATGTTGCAACATCATTTCTTTACTTATAACATTACGTAAAACAATGGCGTCGAATGACATCATACAATCAGAAACAAACGGTCAGTTACATGTATATTCAGAAACCTATCATAACTGACTGTTTATTTTCCCCTCCCGTTATATTAGTGGCTGGATAAGGTATTTCCCGATAACTTTTTTCCAGCTTTTGCATTATTGTTTTAATTATATTATCCATTTTAAGCAAAAATGGTAAACCTTTA
>JAUMHH010038469.1:0-10079 GCA_032359455.1 Chlamys rubida
TAAAAACAGGTACAATATTTCATATCGACCATGAAGATGGGAAACAACCTTTCTTAAATATATTATTAAATAATAATTTAAATAGACATGGCATTAAAATTTCTCTACAATTCATAAAATATTCATTGAGTATACCATATTGTCCACAGGCTTTATTGTTATTAAGTTTTCCAATGGCCTTATCTATTTCATTCCGAGTTATTTCAATATCAAGTTCTTCAAATAAAGGACAATCAAAATTGATATCCTAATTATA
Source organism: Chlamys rubida (assembly GCA_032359455.1). NCBI lineage: Eukaryota > Metazoa > Mollusca > Bivalvia > Pectinida > Pectinidae > Chlamys > Chlamys rubida. The sequence continues at coordinate 257 of JAUMHH010038469.1, forward strand.
TAAAAAAATAAATGAAATATCATTGTCTACAATACGCTCCTCAGAACATAATGAGGAAAAGTGGAGATAAAAATCATCTGCATGCAGTTCAGTATTCATATTTTGTTTTCACTTTCTAAATGTTTTATAAAAAAAGTCTAGGATTGTGCTTCCTCACATAATTCATCATATCTCCTTGTTGACATTGATATTCTCTTTTCAACTTGCATCCAAGCTTCTTATAAACGGACATTTTAGTGACAAGACATTCTCTGTTATGATTTGATTTACATATATTGAAAATATTTAATGCACTCTTGTATTCCCTATATCGCTGTTTACAAATATCGTTCAACCAAGGATTGTCTCCCTTTGTTGAATTTTTCCACTTACATGTATACGTATTACTTTTTGTTTCGTTACAATTTGGTGCTATTAGCTCATTTAACATAAAAGTGAAATTCCTAACACATATTAATTCCTTCTTGATCATACTGAGTGACAGTACAAGTTTGCAATAACCTATCAATATTTTCCTGTAATACCTCACAAATTTTATTTTTATTTTCCTCATTCCGTTTTCTGTGTATATGACTATTATCATGACTAGTGTTGCCTTGTGTGTGATCCTCTACAACCCTATTATAGACGCTACATAATGAAAAACATACAGGTGCATGGTCAGAAAAAGGGCTAAATTCACCCATCTTAAGTGATCGGATAATATCAAAATCGGTGTCATTCACCAAAACATAATCAATTAAACTAGTTCCAATTCTATTATAAAATAAAATTTCTCCCTTAGCGTCACCAGGATGTCTACCATTAACAATTCGTAGCCCAGTTGACTTACACACTTCTAACAATCGTCTCCCAAATTGATTCATATATTTATCTGTAATGTATCTTTTTGGCATATCAGAGTCTGGTATATGTTTAAAAATATTTGATAGCACATGCACAGAAATTTCGCTTAATTTATCAGATGTTATATAATCCTCTGCCTCACCTGTTCTGCTGTTAAAATCACATGTAATTATAAGTTTACCATATGTTTTGTATTTGGAAACACATTCTTCTATACTTACAAATGGGTCTGTCATTTTTTTCATAAAATGTACTGTTTACAGGTGGAAAATAGCATGCAAATATAAATGTATCATGATTATACCCCGATGCATTATTTTCACCCTTCAATTTTAATATAACAATACAATCTAATATATATTCGCAAAAGTATTGCGTATATTTGCAAAAGTATTGCGTATATTCACAATATTATTGCGTATATTTGCAAAAGTATTGCGTATATTCGCAAAAGTATTGCGTATATTCACAATAGTATTGCGTATATTCGCTAAAGTATTGCGTATGTTCGCAAAAGTATTGCGTATATTCGCAATATATATATATTTTTTTTAGATTCCATTTGGCACCAATGGGCTTCCGTACAAATGTAACGCTTACATTTGGTCTTAAAATAGCATTATTCTAAATATAAATCCATGTCATATGGTTTTTCCACTAGGGTGATAAAGCACTACTGTAGTTTACGACGTGAAGAAAGTTAGGCGTGCTAGATTTGTGTATAACTGTACAGATTATAGTTTATATACAAACTATTTTTGTAACACACTTATGACTCAAAATGACGAAAAACCCGATGAAAATGTTGAAAAAAGGGAGTAAAGCTGTGAAGAAGTCACTCAAAGGTATGCTATAATTTTGCTTCAACTGATGTTTATGCCCTGTTTATTTCTCAAGTTTTAAGTTAAAAAATATGTTGTTTTTTGACGTTTTGCATACAAGTATATGTTTGATCAAAGCAAAAACAAAGTCAACCAACCCGTACGTGTTTCCGCGTCAATGCAAGAAAGTTTAAACTGGCGCTCTACGTCATACCCTCCACGAGAGTAAGAAATCGAGGAGTAAGTGTTTGGCTGTCTATATAACCTTTGTAACATTATTATAAAAATGATTGCCTACCTAAGTGGAAACATCCTTACCTTGCAGAATACAGTTAATTATGTTATACTAGATACGCACTCAAACAGGTATGTATAAATATATATATAGTATGACATTATATGGTACACAGCGACATACATGTATGCATTATTTCTTTATCTCGACAGGCTAAATTACCTGTCTATAAGCCTATAAGCGTCAACATGAGTCATGGCCGATTTAAACAGCGTATTTTTAGTAGGCTGGCGTTACATGTAAACAGGGCCAATACGGGGTCATACTGAAGCCCGTCAACACTATATGTTTGAAGCGGCCAACCTGATATTTATTTTATTATTTTTGTTTATATTTTACTACTCTTTTAATTGATATACATATCAATGTACAATTGTATAAAGTGTGTTATTCTCATTGTATTATATGTCATATTTCATGTACAGACTTCCGTACTCGGCTGGAAATTTCCATAGACTGACTAGACAGCTATATATAGCTCCATTGTAACATTCTAGACTGAGCGTATCTCCCCCTAGTTTAGAACTAATCAATTATTAGAGGGGTTTTTTTCTAAATAATTAAATATCTATATAATATTCTAGAGACGGGGGCCTGCCTACATTCATTCATGTTTGAGGGGAATCCATATATTAGATGAGCAAATGCGATAATCCAGTTGTATTAAGAGACTCGGTCGACAGCGGGAAGAGCTAAGTAAATATTGAATAAATATATAGTGGGCTCTGGCGTGACAAGACCAAACCGTGTAACCATATACATACCGAAACTTCGGTTCGAGTAATTATGAAATTATGCATACTAACTATAATACATGGATTTATACCAAATATCAATTTCACATTTGGAAATATGAAATTTCATTGTATTCATTAGGTACCGTTTTCCGCATAAATTGAATTCACCCAATTTTGGTACTGCATTATGTTTTCGCTTATTAAACTGTATGTATTTTGTATATTATCTATTTTACATACAAACTGAATTCATGAACAAAATTGTAGTATTGGGTTTAAACCGGAAAGAGTGTATGCCGTTCACTGTCGACCCGGCGTTGAAAATGTACCCCTGTGAAAAATGAAACCGGGTCAGTTATCAAGTTTGAAAATGAAACCTGGATGCCGCGAAAAAAGACAACTAACTTAATTTTACACTTTTTGTAAATTGTCAAACATTATTAGGAGTTATTGGGACAAAATCTTTGATAAAAAACACGTACACGTAAATTGCTTTGCTTTATTTTTTATATAACCTGCCAGGGTCTATGTAATTCGATGTTGTATAAATGAAGAATGTGGGCCCCTATTAGCCGGTAGGTAAGGTTCCATGTGGGTCAATATTGGTAAATAGTAGCAAGGGTGATACATGTATTCAAGTAAGTTTGGCATAAAGCATCCAGTTGCGTAGCAAATCATTTTTCGGAGTGTATGCTTACATAGCTGGAAAAAATCTACCAGGCCCTAGAAGCAATAACCCGTGTTCTGAGAACACCTTTTAATCTGATTATTAAGTAAAAGTTTCACTTGCTAATGATAAGACTGAAAGGCCCTTAAGGTTCAACAAGTCCCTTATATAGATGATGTAGTCACCTAAAATTCGTACCCCCTGATATGTCATAAGACTTCAATTAAAAATCGGAACTTATATATATAATTTGAATATATTGAACTTGTATATTGGCTATTAAAAATACATAGCCATGTTAACGTAGTTGAAAATAAGGCATTAAAGCTGATGTCGTCATAAAATAAAGCGACCCAACTGAGTGCTAAGAAATGACACACAATTTAAAGTTTATGTATATGCCTAGGTCATGCAGAGCTTTATTTCTCTTCTCCTAGCTGTTGAGAGGAATTCCTACCTCAAATAAAGATAAATGTTGCCATGCGCAACCACTAAAATCATAGTAAAATCCCCTAGTAATATATTTTAACAGATTATAAACAGGAAAACCATGGCTAAGTATATTTAATCGATAAATGAACTTTAGATAATGTGTCATTTGAGAACATTCTGTGATTTTATGAATAGCTAGACATGTTATAAACATTGAAGCTGAAAAGTGCGATAATGTTTATAACATGTCTAGCTTTTTAGGCCAACTGAGACAAAGTCTCAAGTGACTTATTGCGATCGCCTTTTGTCCGTCGTCGTCCGTCGTGCGTCCGTAAACAATTTATATTTTCGACTTCTTCTCCAAAACCCCTGAACCAATTTCAATGAAATTTTGCAGAAACCTTTCATGGCGAAAGGTCAACCAAAATTGTGAATTATATGGTCCCCAGCCGCCAGGGGCATGAGGGGCGGGGACAAAATGGGTCAAATTGACTGAAATTTCAAAAATCTTCTTCTCAAGATCCAGATACGATAGAATCAAATACTTTTCAGGTGCTTTACCAGAACTGAGAATTTCATTACCCTGGGGCATATCACGTGCACGTTCCCCCCTGGGGAGGGGGTAAAGTTTACTATAGTTTATATAGGAAAATTATATTTTGGCTATATTTTGTTTATATTCAGTTGCAAATTATTCAAACTTGGATGAAATTATTGCAGTGATGTATAATTGTCCCAAAACTATATTACATGTGTTACTCTCTGAAGGTGTGATTTGTGTTCCAGAGAAAAGGAAACATGAAGAGTCAATTAAGAAACTTGTAACCACAGCCACTCATTCAACAAACGGAAATAAAGAGACACAAATCATGGCTGGATTGGCACATCACCTATTTTCCCAATTGGTACCAGGCAAGAAGTACGAGGTTAATAAATATGCAAATCAACTTCCAAAAGAGTGTGTCTGTGGCTGTAAGGCCACGATTTGTGAAGGAGACACTTCAGTAGGTAAGATCAATTTGCTTTGTCTATGATTTTCTTGTATGTATAATGAGTCTCGAAAATTCTTGAAGGGACTAATGAAGTTAGGCGACATTTAGGCGACATTATGTAGACCATTTTATGAAACTGTATTAATTGTGTGTTTTTTAACAACAATTTAACGTACAGTATATAGGGAGTCTGATTTGTCTCTGTGCGAGCGATCATTTCAGATAGCAGTGTTCCCATTCTCGCAGTAGAATGAATCACGCACAGATTTTTATACGCTTACATGACTTGCTTGCACATCTTTCTTGTGTTTTTGCATTGAAATTTATCTCAAAATTCAATTACAACGTAAATATGCTAAACAAGATCTAGATGCAAAAGAAAACAAAGACAGATTGCATGAAATATCTGTGTTCTTCCATTCCTCTCGCAATAGATTAGCTTGTAACTAGTTGATGGCTAATCAGACTTATCAGAAAACAAAATGGCCGATAGGCCAGCTTTGATAATGTTTCAAAATTTCATCCCTCCATGGGACGACATGGCGAACGACGGCCAGCAGGACCCAACACACACGGTCCACACCCGCAACAGTGCTGCCACGTCTCAAACACCCCAAAGCTTGTGTTTCCCCACGTGCACTCATACACAGAAACTCACAACAATTGGTCTACCCATATCATGTGACTTACATGTACCTTAGCTAATCATGACTTTGTTTATCGCATAGCTCACAGGGTATAAACTTTATGACTAGAATTAGGCAAAATACATCCCAACATGAGTGTCTCGGTCACAGGCTGTAACGACTCTCGTATATTTTTAAACAATCCGTAAACAATCTTTGTTATCGCTATTTCTTGAGAGAAATCATATTACTTGGTTTCATTGTTCGGTAAGAAGTTGCAGTTGCCTAACGGCCCCTCTCTGGGGGCCCCTTTGGAAACCGTTTCATCTCGCTCAGACTACTTGTGTTTACTGCCTAGTCAGGTGACGTTATCGGCGCTATTTTTAGCAGGGCTTTCCCGAACAATTCAAGTAGTCAAACTGGACATTTGGAACGGACTATGAATATGGGGATAGCGAGGTAACATTAGTGGAAGTGCATACAACACATACATCCATTAAAAAAATTATGACTTTTCGCGTGATGCCCCTTTAACATATTGTATGTATTCCTTAGCATATAAGGATTCTCTATGAAATGATTTTTAAACTCAACTGGCAGTGCTATTGATATATATCCTTTCTTCATTTGCACAGGATTAATATATTTTATAACAGTAAATGTTTATGTTGGGAACCTGTGATTTGGTAGAAGTTAGTGAAAAAAAAATGTCAGGCAGTACTTTGTTATATCGCAATGTTTACCACAAACAAAACTGATTATCAACACCTAGTGTTTTCCACCGAGATACCTGGTCACAAACAACTAGTGTTTAACACGGAGATACCTTTTCGCAAATACCTAATATTTACCATCGATATACCTGATCACAAACATCTATTGTTTACCATCAAGATACCTGGTAACACAAATTAAGTGTTTATTAATGATATAACAGGTCACAAACGCTAAGTGTTTACTACCGATATACCTGGTCACAAACACCTAGTATTAACGACGGAGACATCTTGTTACACACATACAATATTTACTACCGACATACTTGGTCACAAAAACAACTGTTTTCCACAGAGATACATGGAAACAGTTATCAATTGTTCCCATCACAATACTTGGTCCTAAACACAGGTTGTTTACTATCGAGATACCTGGTCACACACACCTATTGTTTACCATCGAGATACCTGGTCATAAACACCTATCGTTTACCACCGAGATACCTGGTCATAAACAACTAGTGTTTACCACCAAGATACATGTTCCTGGTCACAAACATCTAGTGTTTACCACAAAAAAACTGGTTATCAACACTTAATGTTTTCCAACGATATACCTGGTTACAAACATTAAGTGTTTACAATCGAGATACCTGGTTACAAACATTAATTGTCTACCATCGAGATACTTGGTCCTAAACACAGGTTATTTACGTTCGAGATACTTGATCATACACACCTAGTGTTTACCATCGAGATGCCTGGTTACTGGTAAGCTCATAAATTACAATAAGAAGCAATTATCTTCCTTGGATAATTGGATTTAATTTTTTTTATTTTTAAAGTGTTACATATATATTCACATTAAAGGTTTAAATATTTAAATACAATTAATGAACAAAATAATATCCAGCCTGATTGACGAGACACTGTACCATATAATAATATAAAATATACAATGATATTAAACGTAATATACAAAACGACACATGCACATACGCACATACATACAAACTCATTTACATGTGTTTATATCGGAACTCAAATAAATAGTTCAATGGATAAAATATTTGAAGATAAAATATTTATCAATAAAAGTATTTGGAAATAAAAATGAAAGCCTATAAATGTCATAGATACATACATTTACGCAAACCCACATATGCACTCGCATACAAACGCACGCACAGACGTACATATACAACCAGGTACATACATACATCCGTACATAAATGAACCCTTGTACATACAGGCACACTCTTGCCTACATAACTACATAAATATATATGTATGCATTCATACAAAGAAAATAGTAAATTCGTCTAGATTTGATGAATTCAAATTTTGCGTAGAATGTCTTAAAATATATATTTATTTTGTAGATATATGGTGATAGATGTATAATTCAAGAAGGACTGCTTTGGAGCTCATTATATTTGCCTTAAACCCACTGAAGCCAATATTAGATGCCTTGATTTTTGTTGGCTGCCATACTCACACATCAATAACTAATAGCTGCAATGGACGAAATACCATAAAGCCTAAATTGATATCAATTTTTTCCGACCTCAAGCATATTTTAACCCATTAACTACACTCGATATTGATCAGTGGTGCGCTACTGATTTAAAAGTAATTTATGGGACTCAGTCTGCTATTTCTTTTTACATTTAAACAAACGTAATGTTCTTACACTTTCAAATTGTTCACATTTATGTAAACAGTATTTCAAACTTTATGTACTATACAAAGTTAAGAAACTGACACGAGAGTCGATTCATTTCAAGTTAGACCAAAGACTTTCTAGCAGTCATCTTTTTATGGTTATTTATTCAGATTTGTTGATGCTTGTCAATGTCTTAGTCCATGCCTCAGCGAATTGAATATCGAGATGTTCTAGATATTGTCTGGAATATAAACTTTTATACATCTCTACGAAGTCTAACTTATCATCCAGACGTTCATATGAAAGAAAGTCAACCAATTGTTTACTTTTTTGATACAAGTCTAACTCAGCATTGAAATCTCTTAAGTTATTATGGGCATTTCTTTCTTGAATCACAGCAGGTGGCGAAAATGCTAAACGAACGTTTTTTCTGTGAAGGTAATATTGTGCAATGTAGCTTCTCCAAATGTCACTGACACGCCCACTTACGCTGATAGGTAACGCCATGTAAGCAAACGCGGGTGCTAGCCATAACGTTGCCTGGGCGTTGAATGGCGTATACGTATTTCTGGGTAAAACGAATGGTTGATGAGATATTCTAGTAGCACTAAAGTTAAATGGAGCGTCACGTGTCATTCTATAAATAGCATCTATGTCAGGTTGCTGATTCGCTAATGATTGAATTATGCCAAGTTGAATTGAATCACTTGAGTTACACAGCTTAGGTAGAGTTGTTTTGTTTTTAATATCTTGAAGAGGAAAACCCCTAGGCCAGGTATATGTTTCTTTTACTCCAAAATAGGGATAGGGGTTCACGAGTTGATTCTGTGCATCATTGCACACTGTGACATGAGGCAAAGGGAAATCTGGTTTGAAATCATTTATATCTAAAATTCCATAATTATCATCATCAAAATCCCATATAAATTTAGCCTTGTGGTGTATTGCATATATATACCCTATATTTTTCCTTCCGAAGTGTTTGACTGGTATAGTTTCTGATAATAAAGGATACAATATACTCTGTTCCTTCAGCGAAAGATATTTGATTCTTTTGGAAGTTTCGTTATTCATTCCAAGTTTATGAAGGTATGATTCCTGTAGTGGTGTTTTCGTGTCCGCTACAATTACTAAGCACCACATTGAAAGTGACACTATGTGTTTTACAGCTTTCGACGGAGAGAAAATTGTCGTAACAACTGCCCAGTTATCGCACTCTGGCATTTTGTCCAAGATCGCCAAATATTTGTGTTCATATGTTAATGATTGTGGTAGAAGTGTTCTTACCACTTCACCGGAAAACAGTGATCCAGTCACAGCGCCGATGAATCCATCATGAAGAGATAAACTTCCGGGTTTGTTATATTCGTGAAGTTGTTCCATTACTTCTACAGACGATTTATGGTTAAGGACATATTTCGAGCAAAAACCTGGCTTGATGTTTTGCAAAATTTCTCTTTCCCTGCCTCTGCCTAAATGTATAATCCTTTTGTTGTCAGACCGGTAATCTATGTCATCGTATATCGAGAGCCATGTTGCTAAAGATGTGTCGCCAAAATCTAAATCAATTAGATTTTCACTGGCGTTGCATTTCGTCCCAGTACAATACTCCCGCTTTGCGATTCTTTCTAACAAGTCTTTTCCAACAACTACAAACATTTCATCGACACGTGTTTCTATTTTGACGTGTGACCCAGCGCCATGTGTCCATCCATAGTATAGTTTTGACGATTTCAGTTGATCAAGTCTTTTAAAAATCTGAGGAACACATAAAAATACGTCATCATCTACCTTCGCCCCAAGTAAAGCATCAGGAAATTGTTCATGAATGTATTTAAACCAAACATACAATTTCTCTCCAAATTTAGCTGCTCGTCTATGGCTTGATACATTAAGAAATACAAGATCGTTGTAATTATTGTTTTCTACTATAGTTTCTTTTGTTGGTTGATCTACCAAAAACTTGTATGTTATTTTAAATGGAAGTTCGCTTTGTAAACGTTGCATAGTAGACAGCCACGTTGA
>JAUMHH010038480.1:0-10079 GCA_032359455.1 Chlamys rubida
GTGTGGTAGTACTTGTTTTAGGCATGGTATGTGTGGTAGTACTTGTTGTAGGTATGGTTTGTGTGGTAGTACTTGTTTTAGGCATGGTATGTGTGGTAGTACTTGTTGTAGGTATGGTTTGTGTGGTAGTACTTGTTTTAGGCATGGTATGTGTGGTAGTACTTGTTGTAGGTATGGTTTGTGTGGTAGTACTTGTTTTAGGCATGGTATGTGTGGTAGTACTTGTTGTAGGTATGGTTTGTGTGGTAGTACTTGTTGTAGGCATGGTTTGTGTGGTAGTACTCGTGGTAGGTATGGTATGTGTGGTAGTACTTGTTTTAGGCATGGTATGTGTGGTAGTACTCGTGGTAGGTATGGTATGTGTGGTAGTACTAGTTTTAGGTATGGTATGTGTGGTAGTACCTGTGGTAGGTATGGTTTGTGTGGAAGTACTTTTTGTAGGTATGGTTTGTGTGGTAGTACTTGTTGTAGGTATGGTATGTGTGGTAGTACTCTTTGTAGGCATGGTTTGTGTGGTAAAACTTGTTGTAGGTATGGCACGTGTGGTAGTACTACTTGTAGGTATGGTATGTGTGGTAGTACCTGTGGTAGGTATGGTATGTTCGGTAGTACTTGTTGTAGGTATGGTATGTGTGGTAGTACTTGTTGTAGGTATGGCATGTGTTGTAGTACTAGTTTTAGGTATGGTATGTGTAGTAGTACTTGTTGTAGGTATGGTATGTGTAGTAGTACTTGTTGTAGGCATGGTATGTGTAGTAGTACTAGTTTTAGGTATGGTTTGTGTGGTAGTACTAGTTGTAGGCATGGTGTGTGTGGTAGTACTTGGTGTAGGTATGGTTTGTGTGGTAGTACTAGTTGTAGGCATGGTATGTGTGGTAGTACTAGTTGTAGGCATGGTATGTGTGGTAGTACTTATCGTAGGTATGGTGTGTGTGGTAGTACTAGTTGTAGGCTTGGTATGTGTGGTAGTACTTGGTGCAGGCATGGTATGTGTAGTAGTACTTGGTGTATGCATGGTATGTGTGGTAGTACTTGTTGTAGGTATGGTATGTGTGGTAGTTCTTGTTGTAGGCATGGTATGTGTGGTAGTACTTGTTTTAGGTATGGTTTGTGTAGTAGTACTTGTTGTTGTTATGGCATGTGTGGTAGAACTTGTTGTAGGTATGGTATGTGTGGTAGTACTTGTTTTAGGCAGCGTATGTGTGGTAGAACTTGTTGTAGGTATGGTTTGTGTTGTAATACTTGTTGTAGGTATGGTATGTGTGGTAGTACTTGTTGTTGTTATGGCATGTGTGGTAGAACTTGTTTTAGGTATGGTATGTGTGGTAGTACTTATTGTAGGTATGGTATGTGTGGTAGTACTCGTGGTAGGTACGGCATGTGTGGTAGTACTCGTGGTAGGTATGGTTTGTGTGGTAGTACTTGTTTTAGGCATGGTATGTGTGGTAGAACTTGTTGTAGGTATTGTTTGTGTGGTAGTACTTGTTGTAGGCATGGTATGTGTAAAATTAGTTGTTGTGGGCATGGTATGTGTGGTAGTACTTGTTGTAGGCATGGTATGTGTGGTAGAACTTGTTGTAGGTATGGTATGTGTGGTAGTACTTGTTGTAGGCATTGTTTGTATAGTAGTACTTGTTGTAGGCATGGCATGTGTGGTAGTACTTGTTGTAGGTATGGTATGTGTGGTAGTACTTGTTGTAGGTATGGTTTGTGTGGTTGTACTTGTTGTTGGTATGGTTTGTGTGGTAGTACTTGTTGTAGGAATGGTATGTGTGGTAGTACTTGTTGTAGGCATGGTATGTGTGGTAGTACTTGTTGTAGGCATCGTATGTGTGGTAGTACTAGTTGTAGGCATGGTATGTGTGGTAGTACTTGTTGTAGGTATGGTTTGTGTGGTAGTACTTGTTGTTGGTATGGTATGTGTAGAATTCGTTGTTGTGAGCATGGTATGTGTGGTAGTACTTGTTGTAGGTATGGTATGTGTGGTAGTACTTGTTGTAGGTATGGTATGTGTGGTAGTACTTGTTGTAGGTATGGTTTGTGTGGTAGTACTTGTTGTAGGTATGGTATGTGTGGTAGTACTAGTTGTAGGTATGGTTTGTTCGGTAGTACTAGTTGTAGGTATGGTATCTGTGGTAGTACTTGTTGTAGGCATGGTATGTGTGGTAGTACTTGTTGTAGGTGTGGTATGTGTGGTAGTTCTAGTTGTAGGCATGGTATGTGTGGTAGTACTAGTTTTAGGTATGGATTGTGTTGCAGTACTCGTTGTAGGTATGGTATGTGTGGTAGAACTGGTTGTAGGTATGGTATGTGTGGTAGTACTTATATAAGGCATGGTATGTCTAGTAGTACTTGTTGCAGGTATCGCTTGTGTCGTTATAGTTTTTGTAGGCATGGCATGTGCGGTAGTACTAGCGGTTGCCTCCGTTGAAGTAGTCAGTGTCTGCCGAGACGACGCCATTGCCTCAGTGGAAGGCGCTGTTGCCTCAGTGGCAGATGTCGACACCGCAGCGGTAGTCGTTGATACCTCCGTAGTGAACACTGTTCTTTCAATAGAAGACGCCGGTGCCTCAGATGTAAGCATGGGTGTGTCAGTAATATATTTGGATGCATTATCATTTAAAACCGTTACTTCAATTGTAGACATCGTTTCCCTGGTGGTAGACGCCGCTAACTCAGTGGTCCAAGACGTTGCCTCAGTGGAAGACAACGACGACTGAGTGGCTAACTCCTCTGGTTTAGTTGTAGATGTTTTAAATACCTTTGTGATGTTTAACGCCGATACCTCGGTGGATGACACTTGTACCTTGGTGGTAGACGCTGGAGTCTCCGTGGAAGAAGGCATTGCTTCAGTGGAAAACGCCGTAATTTTATTAGCAGACACCATTGTTTCAGTCGAAGACGCCGGTGCTTCTGTTGTAGTCGATAGTGTCTGAAAAGAAGACGCCGTTGCTTCAGTTGTTGATGTCAGTGCCTCGGGGGTTAATGTCGGTACCATTGTGGTAGCAGCAGTAACCTGAGTGGTGAACGCCTTTGCCTCAGTTGGAAGCACCGTTGGCTCGATGGTGGATGCTGATGTCTCAGCAGTAAATGCTGTGGCCTCAGCAGCCGTCGTCGGAGACTTCAGCGCTTCAGTGGTAGACTTTGGCGCATCATCGGTAGAAGTTGGTGTCTCAGTGGAGGGCGCCGATGCCTCAGTTGTTGACACTGATACCACAGTGGTAGACACCTGTTCATTGGTGGTATACGCCGGTGTCGCAGTGGTAGACCTGTGTGTTTCAGTGATAGACGGCATTGCTTCAGTTGAAGTCATCAGTGTCTGAGGGGAAGACGCCGTTGGCAAAGTGGAAGATGTCGTTGCTTCAGTGAAAGAAGGTATTCCCTCAGTAGAAGACGGCGATGTCTTAGTGGTATACGCTCGTGTTTCAGTAGTAGACCCCGGTGTTTCAGTTGTCGAAAGCATTGCTTCAGTGGAAGACGCCGTTACTTGAAATGTAGGCGCCATTGCATCAGTGGTAGACACCGTTACTTCAATGGTTGACGTTGGTATCTCAGTGGTAGGGATCGGCGCGCTAGTGGTAGATATCATTGCTTCCGTCGTAAACGCTGATGCCTCAGTGATAGAAGCCGATTCATCAGTGGTATACGTAATTCCCTCAGTGGTAGACGTCATCGCCTCAGTGTTAGACGCTGATGCCTCCGTGGTAGACCCCGGCGTTTTTTTTGTGGACGGCATTGAATCGGTAAAAGACGCCGCTACCTGATTTGTAAACGACTTTGCTTCAGTTGAAGACATCAGTGTCTGAGGAGAGGGCGCCTTTGTCTCAGTTGAAGACGTCAATGTGTCGGTGGTGGACGTCGGCATCTCAGATGTCAATTTCTCAGTGGAAGACTTCATTGTTTCAGTAGTAGGCGTCGATGTCTCAGTGATGGACGATTGCCCCTGAATGGTAGATGTTGTAGCTTCAGTGGTAGACGTCATCACCTCAGTGGTAGACGCCATCACCTCAGTGGTAGACGCCATCACCTCAGTGGTAGACGCCATCACCTCAGTGGTAGACGTTATCGCCTCAGTGGTAGACGCCATCACCTCAGTGGTAGACGTCATCGCCTCGGTAGAAGACGCTGAGGTATCCGTGGTATGCGCCGGTGTTATAGTAGTAGACCCCGGCGTGTCATTTGTAGATGACATTGAATCAATGGCAGACGCCGATACTTCAATGGTTGATGTTGGTGTATCAGTGGTAGTGATCGGCGCGTCAGTAGTAAATGCTATTGCCTCGGTAGTAAAAGCCGATGCCTCAGAGATAGAAGCCGTTGCCTGAGTTGAAGTCATCAGTGACTGATGCGAAGGCGACGTAGCCTCAGATGTAGACGTTGCTGAGTCAGTTGTAGAAGCCATCGCCTCAGAGGTCGACGTAATTCCCTCACTTGAGGACGCCTTCTCCTCAGTGGTGGTAAACACAAATACCTTAGAGGTAGACGCCGTTGCCTCAGTAGAATATGTCGTTGCTTCAGTGGTAGACGTAATGTCCTCAGATGAAAACACCATTCCCTCATGGCTAGACGTCATCGCCTCGGTGGAAGACGCTGAGGATTTCGTGGTATACGCCGGTGTTTCAGTAGTAGACACATGCGTTACACTTGTAGATGACATTGAATCAGTGGAAGACGCCATTACCTGAAATGTAGACGCTACTACTTCAATGGTTGATGTTGGTGTCTCAGTGGTAGAGATCGGCGCGTCAGTAGTAAATGCTATTGCCTCGGTGGTAAACGCTGATGCCTCAGAGATAGAAGCCGAGTCCTCAGTTGCAGACGACGTTGCCTTAGTTGAAGTCACCATTGTCTGAGAAGAAGACGCCGTTGTCTCAGTGGCATATGTTGCTGCTTCAGTGGTAGAAGCCATCGCCTCAGAGGTCGATGCAATTCTCTCACTTGTAGACGCCGTTACCTCAGTGGTTAACACAAACGCCTCAGAGGTAGATGCCGTTGCCTCAGTTGAAGTCACGAGTGTCTGAGAAGATACCGTTGACTCATTGGAATATGTCGTTGCTTCAGTGGTAGACGTAATGTCCTCAGCGGTAGACGCCATCGCCTCAGATGAAGACGCCGTTCCCTCAGTGGTAGACGTCATCGCCTCCTTGGTATACGCCGGCGTTTCAGTAGTAGACCCCGGCGTTACACTTGTAGATGCAATTGAATCAGTGGAAGACGCCGTTACCTGATTAGTAAACGCCGTTGCTTCAGTGATAGAAGCCGAGTTCTCAATTGCAGACGTCGTTGCCTCAGTTGAAGTGTCCAGTGTCTGAGAAGAAGACGCCGTTGTCTCAGTGGCAGATGTTGTAGCCTCAATGGTTGACGGTTCCTCAGTGGTAGACGCCGTTACACCAGTGGTAGACACAATTCCATCAGAGGTAGACGTCGTTGCCTCAGTTGAAGCCATCAGTGTCTTAGAAGAGGACGCCGTTGTTTCAGTGGCAGATACTGTAGCCTCAATGCTTGACGCCTTTCCCGCAGTGCTTAACGCCATCGCTTCAGTCGAAGACACCAATAACTTAGAGATAGACGTCATTCCTTCAGTGGTAGAGGCTGTCGCCTCAGTTGCGGTTATCAGTGTCTGATGAGAAGAGAAAGTTGCCGCAGTGGTAGAAGTAATTGCATCAGTGGTAGAAGACGCACTTACTTCAGTGGAATACGCGGGTATTTCAGTTGAAGTATTCCGTGTCTGAGGTGAAGATGCCATCGCATCAGAGGTGGATGCCGTTTCCACAGTGGAAGACACCATCGCTTCAGTAGAAGATGCTGTTACCTCAGTGGAAGACGCCGATACCTCAGTTGCATACCCCGTAGTCTCAGTGGTGGACGCCATTCCCTCAGAGGTAGACGCCATCGCCTGAGTGGAAGACACAAATGCGTCAGCGGTAGACGCCATTTTTTCAGTGGAAGACGCAGTTGACCCAGTGGTAGAAGTCATCGCCTCAAAGGTGGATGTCATGTCTTCAGTAGTAGAAGCCATTTCCTCAGTAGAAGTCACCGGTTCCTCATTTGAAGGCGTCCGTGTCTGAGGAGACGACGCCGTTGCCTCAGTTGAAGACATCGCCTCAGAAGTAGACGTAATCCTTTCAGTTAAAGTCGCCGGTGCCTCATTGGTGTACAACGGTGTCTCAGTGGCCGACCCCGATGTTTCAGTTGTCGATGATATTGATTCAATGGAAGACGCCGCTACTTGATGGGTAGACGACATTTCCTCCGTGGTAGATGCCGCTACTTCAATGGTTGACGTTAGTGTCTCAGTGGTAGTAACCGGTGCGTCAGTAGCAGATGCTTTTGCCTGGGTCGTAAACGCCAATACCTCGGTGGAAAGAGCCGATGACTCAGTGTTCGAAGCTGATTCCTCAGTGACAAACGGTGTCGCTTCAGTTGAAGTTATCAGTGTCTGAGACGATTTTATCACAGAGATAGACACCAATGCCTCAGCAGTAGACGCCGTTGCCTCAGTTGAAGACGTCAGTGTCTGAGGAGAGTGCGCCTTTGTCTCAGTGGTAGATGTTGACGCTTCAGTGGTAGACGCAATCACCTCAGCGGAGGATGCCATTACTTCAGTTAAAGATACAGGTAACTCAGTAGAAGTCTTAAGCGTCTGAGTAGAAGACATCTTTGCCTCAGTGGTAAACGCCAACGCCTCAGTGGTAGATGACTTTGCGGTCGAAGTGGTAGACGACGTTGCTTTAATGGAAGACGCCGTTGACACATAGATGGACGTCGATGTCCCAGTGGTTGACGCCGATACTTTGGTGGTTAACTCTGGTGTCTCAGTGGACAACATTGTTGCTTCAATGGTAGACCCCGTTGGCTCAGTGATAGAAGCCGATGTCTCGGAGGTAGACGTCAGTGCCTCGGTTGTGGATGTGCGTACCTCTATGTTAGACTTCATTGTCTCTGTGGTAGCGGAAGTAGTCATTATCTCAGTGGTAGATGTCGGTACACCTCCTGACGCAGTAGTTGACGTCGGCGACCTCATCGTAGATAGCAATGCCTCAGTGGTAGACGATTGTTCCTCAGTGGAAGACTGTAGTGCCTTAGCGGACGTAGTTATTGTCTCGGTGGAAGACGCCGTCGTATCGGTGGTAGACGCCGGCTCATAAGTGGAAGACGTCGTTGACTCAGTGGTATAAGTCATTGTCTCCGGTGTTGACCTATGTGTCACTGAAGTAGAAGAGAGTGTCTCGGCTGACAATGTCTGTATTCCGGTGATTGGCGTCGGCGCCGAAGTGGAAGACATATCTTTTTTAGTGGTAGATGTCGACGCTTCAGTGGTAGACGTCGATGGCTCAGGGGAATATGTCGATGTATTAGAAGTTGATGATTGAACATCAGTTGTAGAGACTTGCACCTCATTTGAAGACGTCATTGTCTCCATTGAAGACGTCATGGTCTCAGCGAAAGATGTTTGTTCCACAGTGGATGACATCGATGCCTTAGTTGAAGACGTCATTGCGTAAGTGGTAAGCGTCGGTACCTCAGTGGTTGACGTCAATACTTCAGTGTTAGATGTTGGCGACTCAGTGGAAGACGTAACCCTCTCAGATTTAGGCGTCGGTGCCTCAGTAGTAATTGTCAATGCCTCTGTTGTTGACGTTGCTCCCTCCGTGGTAGACATGGTTTCCTTAGTAGAAGACTCCATTGTATCAGTCGAAAACGTCGATGCCTGAATGATAGACATCGTTGTCCCAGTGAAAGACGTTTGCTGTTCAGTTGAAGACGTCATTGTGTCGTCAGTGGCGGACGTCGGCATCTCAAATGTCAATTTCTCAGTGGAAGACTTCATTGTTTCAGTAGTAGGCGTCGGTGCCTTAGTGATGGACGTTTGTCCCTGAATGGTAGATGTACCTGCTTCAGAGGAGGACGTCATTGTCTCAGTAGTAGACGATTGTGCCTCACTTGTAGTAGTTATTTTGTCAGTGGTGAACGTCCTTAATTCCTTAATAGAAGACGTTACTTTCTCAGTCTTAGAGGTCGATTCCTCAGTTATAAATGCTGTTGTCTTAGGGGTAGAAATCCTTGTGTCAGAAGCAGCTGACGATGAATCAGCTGTAGCAGGATTGACCTGAGTAGAAGACATCAAAAGAGTTGAATTGTTTTGAATGGTAGAAATTGTGCTATCAGTAACCAGTGTTTTATCATCAACTGCAAATAGAGTTACATCAGTGATAGGTGTCGAAGAGGTGAATACATCAGTCGTTGGTGTTAACATATCAATCGTAGATTTAGGAAGATCAGTCTTTAATGTGGGGAAAACAGACGTATATGTAGGGACAGGTGTGGATGTACTAGCTTCAGCGATGGATGTAGTTGAATCTGTGGCAGAGGGTGTGACAAGATTTTGAGAAATCATGCCACCCATAGAATGCGTAGATGGCTCAGTTGTAGCAATCGTGATTCCAATTCCTGAGGTCGTGGTATGAGTAGGAGTCATCATGCCAACCATAGAATGCGTTTTTGCTGCAGTGGCCGAGGTTGAAGTCGTAGCACGAGTTGGAAACATCATCCCACTCATAGCATGCGTAGTTGATGTAGTAGTGGCAATTGGGGCATCAATGGAAGACGAAGTGGTAGGAGTGTGGAAAACTTCAGGGGTTGATGTAATATCTTTTGTTGAAGCTGTTAATTCGGAAGGAATAAATGTGGACGCATCATCAGTGGTAGAGGATGTAGCTTCAGTAGTTGACGAAATAACGGTAGTAGATGTAGCTTCAGTAGTTGACGAAATATCGGTGGTAGATGAGGGTTCAGTAGTTGACGAAATATCGGTGGTAGATGAGGGTTCAGTAGTTGACAAAACTTCGGTGGTAGATATTGGTTCAGAAGTTAATGAATCCGTGGTGGTAAATATATCTTCGGTGGTAGATTTATCATCATTGGTAGATGTTGCTTTAAAGGGAGAAGTAGAAAAAACTGTTGTTGCAGCTGAAGTATCGTCGCTGGTAAACGGAGACACATGTTTGGAAGATGTAGTAACTTCAGTGGTAGATAAAGAAACTTCCTTAATAGATGTTGACATATCAGTGGCAGATAAAGATGCCCCAGCGATGGAAGTTGTGGTATCTATTGTTGTGGTCGTAGCATCAGTGGTAGACACCATACCACCCATTGAATGTTTTTTGGCTGCAGTAGCAAAGGTTGTTGTAGCAGTGGCTGGAGCCGTGGCATGTGTAGGAGACATCATGCCATCAATAGAATGTGTAGTTGATGCAGTGGTGGCAATTTTGGCATCACTTGAAGACGTGGCATGAGTCCGAGAAAATTCACCGGTTACTGTAGATTCTTCAGTCGCAGGTGTTGAATCAAAAGTAATAAATGCAGACGCATCAGTTTCAGATGAAGAAGTATTGGTGGTTAATGTAGACATAATTGTGGAAGATGATGTAGCTTCAGTACTTGGCGGGATTTCTGTGGTAGCTTCACTAGGTGACGAAACTTCGGTCGCTGATTTAATTTCGATAGTTGACGCAATTGTGGTTGTAGATGTAGGTTCAGTAAATGACGAAACCTCGATGGTTACTGTCTCTTCAGCGGCAGATTTAGCCTCGGTTGTAGATGTTCTATTTGAGGAGGAAGTAGAATCTGTTATTGGTGAAGTATCTTCACTGGTAACGGAGGAGACATAAGAAGAAGATGAAATAGCTTTACTGGGAGATCCAGTTGCGTCAGCGGTGGAAGTTGTGGTATCAACGGGTGAGGTCGTGGCATCAGTGGGAGACGTCGTTCCCCCAATCGAATGTGCATTTGCTGCAGTGGCTGAGGTTGTGGTATCAGTGGCGGAGGTCGTGGCATGCGTTTGAGACATCATGCCACCCATAGAATGTGTAGTTGATGCAGTGGTGCCAATTTGTGCATCGTCGGAAGAAGGAGTATCATGAGTGGGTTGAATTTCAGGAGTTGCTGTTGTGTCTTCTGCTGCAGCTGTTGAATCAAACGTAATAGACGTAGACGCATCAATAGTAAATTTAGAAGTATTGGTGTTTAATGTAGATACACCAGTGGAAGAGGATGAAGCTTCAGTAGTTGACGAAATA
>JAUMHH010038491.1:0-10079 GCA_032359455.1 Chlamys rubida
ACAAACCAATGACGTAACAATCAATACCTGCTCACAAGAGAAGATAACTCTGCAATACGCAAAGACGGAATACATTGACAATAATTAATGTACGATTATATAACAACATCTTGTGATCTCTTCGCTTTAAATAAGACGGAAATATTTACAAATAAAGGGACTGTAGGATTACCCATGCCTTGACATGTACTGTTTATATGTACACATCCATCAGTTATCGTTTAGTCAATCGAATGAACCTCTTACAGGTGTTCGTTGCTAGAATAAATATAAGCTGTATAATAGCTCTATATATAACGGGTGCATAAAAAGTTTTAAAAAAATCTGGCTTTTTGTCTTTCTAAAAATTGTGTTCGCTGATGGTATAAATAAGAAGTTCATCAGGTCTTCTAGAAAAACAAACATAATACTTAATATTTTTTAATAATTGAAATATTGCCGAATAATAATGGGAAGTCATTTTAAAAGTAAAGTATCCTAAACTTTTCAGAAGCCCGATATCATTTTAAAATAAAGACAATTTGTTCATCCAAAATTCTGAATTTCAAACGATAACGAAAAGAAGAGGATGAAACGGTTGCCAATGAACTGTAGCTACGCCTGACATGCTTTCGTGTTGTTATTTGGCAACACTCTCGTGACACATTGAGACTGCCCTGTGTCATGATAACCCGTTCTGTCCGTACTGAGGCAACGCAAGTATGCGCTTACCTTCCAGTCATTGTATGATATGTAAAACGATCTATTATGGTGAACGTAAATGGTATCTCGATATCGATTTAAGTTTGATCGTGTTATCTTACCCACGTAACCTTTTTCGCTGTTAAAAGTAGGTCACCGGGGCATGCGTAATGTTTATGAATAGATTTGTTAGATAACCATTATATATGATCTTATACAGACACATTTGGTTTCGATATATCTAATGACATTCTCGACCTCGAACGAATATACAAATCTTAAACACATTAATACAAAAATGAGAGTACTATATACCTCGATCGTTATTGTATCTTTTTTTCAGCACATGCTCCAATGACGATAAAAGAATGGATATTAACAGCAATTTATAAAAACAAAACGTATTGTATGACTCCCTGTCACCCCATATATGCCTTTATTCTTGGCTCATTGCATAAACATGGTGTTTGATGTCAACTACAATTTAATAAAAATAATTCTTCGGTAACAAGCCTCGGTTTCTTAATGTATTTTTCCTCAGCTAAAATTTCTCCATAGCACTGCTAAAAAATATGCTTAAGGTAAATACATATCTAAAGCAACTAGGAATCGTTCGTGAAACTCGGGCCCAGTAATTGGCTGGGTCCGTGTCAGGTATCCGCCCATGTATCAAGAAAATATACGATTGTGAATCTCCGCCAATGATCCCTGTCAAAGTCACAATGCAACCCTTGCTTGTATCGCCGCCTCTCTCAGTCAAGAGAGGGTTACTATCTTTAAATTAAACTAATTAATGGTTATGTTTTTCAATTCGAGTAATTATTAAAATAAAATCGTTATGACTTTAACGATGAAACACATGTAATAAAGACATCGTAACAACAGCTCTGAGAGACGTAAAATGGCATTGCACTCAATTTGTTCCCGTAAAACGCGACAGAAATGAGATATCTAGCTAATAACAACTTATTTCCGGACTTTTTAAAAATTATTTGATAAGGTAAATCCATTTTACGACTTCACGTTTGAAGAATGTACGGATTTTACGAGGCTCTAGTTCAATCAACATAAGCTTCTGAGCAACTCCAGTGGAAGATATCAGCGACCGCAGCGACACCTGCCAAACAAAGTTTGATAATCATCTCTTTATTAACTAAACAACCAATGACGAAGAAATTCTAAGATGGCTCATCAATGCCTCTTATATAATTTTCTGTTTTCCAAACAAAGTAATTTAATAATATAATGAACTGATTCGAGCAATGAAAAACTCTTGAACAAACCAGCACTACAGAAAGAATTTTTTCAGAAATGTAAATGGATATTTTTAAATATTAGGACTGACTTAATTCTGTGTAAGTTGTTATAAATCCCTGTAATTGATTATCAGGTCTGGCTATCACGACGACTTGCCTCGTATTTCATCCCCTACAGACAGCCCCATAATTACCATCACACGTACCGTGATGGATAACATCAGCGACAACCCTCGGTATGGAACGCTCTGTAGCAGATCGACCAGCCAATCACAGACTGGGCCATGTCATACACGCGCATCTACCGTAAGTATCTTAAGCTTGCAAGGATGAATGCTTTTTGAGTGTATATCTTGTGTTTGTAATCCAATGGATTATCAAATTTGAACGACCAATTGGTGTCGCTATCTTGGCACCAATCTGTACTGTCGGGACTCCTCGCAGCGTGATGAAAAGTTAGGAGGGGTTACGAATGAAATAGTTATACGGACACCATGTTGCTCATATTTGAACAACTTATTTTACTGTCAATGTTCACAGTTATGTTATTAAACGGTTTTGCTATTAGATGGTCTGAGTGGTATTCCTTTTGCGTAATTTTGACTGGTCAATGTTTGACTTCCTGTTAATTTGATTTCGATTTATCTTCGACCAACAAAAAAATAACATCGATCATTTTCTTATCTTCTTTTTAAGGTATCGACATATATCGACGTATAGTAGTATTTATATCGACAGCAGCACAGTATGTATAACGCACAACGAAGTTTTCTCCGGGCAACCGGTACGTAGTGTAAGTTACTTGTTCTGGGCTCATACGTCTTGCTAAAAACCCCGAGAAGGAAGCAGTTTGGTAACCATGTATTAAGAACAATGTGAACTATGGCCATCGGTGATTGTATTGTGCTGAACATATTGCTGATTTGGTCTGAAAAGTTGTGTTTGATCACAACATTGAATGTTACACATAATTAATTATATCCGTTGTATTCGTTGTGTCTAGAGTTTCTATCTACATGTAGTTAATACCGTCAATAAAAGCTTAGATTATCCAGACTGGGGACATGTATTCCATGGGATATGTGACAACAAACACGAACGATACAGCAAAACGTGGACGGATTACCCATACACTGTCCAAAAGTTATTCTTTTTATATCTTAAACTACCAATCTCTGCGTACTTAATTAATTACCAATCATTGCTTATATTTATAAAATCATTTTTCTAATAATTTCATTTGAGATATTCCTGGTTGTATTCATACATGTCGTTTTAGTTAATATGGTATTTTCATTTAAATGTTTGCCGGTGAGCAATGGAAACTAAACATAATCAAAGGCTTTGTGTGCAGGAATAGTTAGTTACCATTAACATTAAGACATTGCAAAATCGATAACAGGTGCTAATGTTGTGCCATGATGCCTCAGTGAACGGCGCGATTGTACTTGTCATTTCAGGGGAAAGCTGGATCAAGATAAACTATCAAATGGCCATTCAGCTTGGTCCTATCTCCAGGTCTCTTTACATGTAGGTTGTGCCCAGAAATAAAATATGTTTTTAAGTCGAAGGCATCGATACGGAGAGTACATGTTTATTAATTTGACGTTACAATTTATCATCACATATATTAAATATGTTTTTAAGCAAAGGGGATTAAAAACAGACTTTCAAGGCACACATTTGGTCGTTTTTCTGTGACATCCTAATGTGTTTTTCATCTGTTATAAATCACGAATTCCGTTGACATAAATAACGTATCGTTTATAGCTAAATCCTGGTACATATATAGCTTTTAGACATTTTTATGTAATTTCCATCAACTAAAATGTTACAGTTTTAAGTGTAATGGGGAGGTAGATAAACGAAAGCAGGAAATTTATGTCTCAAAGGGATTTTTTTCAAGTTAAATGGTTGAATGAAAATTATCTTGATTCTCTCCATTCAAGTTAAAATGCACGCGTGTACTTTTTATGAAAACCGCAAATATGCATCATTCGGGCGCACTTTTATTTAATGCTTATTTTTGTTTGGTAGATTTTATTGGTTCACATGTACGATAGAGTCAACGTGATATTTACTAAGGTACCACGACAAAACTCCTTGCACTCTTATGACAGTATATACGACATAGAACCTGATTTGTCAAACGTGACATCATGAATATTATACAGCATCCATACAGCGACCTATATAATTTAATTAATTAATCTAAGGCTTTCAATAAGTCATACAGTATTATTTGTCAAGTTAACAATGATGTATGACTTTGAACTGGTTTTACAGCTTTTTTTTATGAAAGCATGTCAAATTTTCATTTAATATTTATTTGAATGAACATTTTAATTTTAATCAAAATGACATGAGAAAATCAAAATCATTATGCCGTGTTTGAACATATTGTTTTATTTTTTGTTGAAACAATAATCATTGCGAAATTCGATAGTACAAATATTAATACAAATATTCAAAGGGATTTGGTAACTAGCTAAGAGCTGACGTGAACCACTTCCTAATTAACAATGGGCACTACATATATATATTAGAGAAGAGTGGTTGTGATCATACAGATTGTTTTTATAATCGTATTAATGACAGAAGGAGAAGAAAAAACTCCCCAATGTTGTTTTTGAATACATTTCAATAAAGCATAGAGAATTAAAAAGAATACAGGAAATAATTCTTATTATAACGATAGGATCCCGTGTCCATAAGCAACAGTAACGAACACACTATAAAGAACTGTGCGTTTGGCAATCTGTTAAGATGTCGATAGCAAAAACTAGATAACTATTTAAAAGACAAAGCAGTGTACTTTACACGTGGCTGCACCATTGCAACCCAGCACATTGTTCCGGTAATAAAAGACAGTATTCCAGCAGAAGGTATTCAAGCAATGTCCGCAGCTGAGCCAGGTTTCTGGTTATAAGATACATTCCAGGAACATTTTCAATGGAGTGGCGTTTGGATTTCATCCCCCTCATTTATCAAACCTTTCATATATTTTTTTTTTTAGTAAAGCATTTTTCACCTCCCATTATCATTAAGGGCGAACCGCAAACAATGCACGTGTTTCTGGTCCATGGGATTTTCTACCATTGAGTGTACAACTTCGTTACTATCTAAAATGAATTTACTACTTGCCATATGAAGTAAAGCGGGAGCAAATAAAGGAACGACATTTTCCCCAGTAAGTTTAAAGCACTCCTATATTGTTATAACTGTGAATGTACCACTTTGTTACTTAACTGTGAATGTACCACTTTGTTACGTAACTGTAAATGTACCACTTTGTTACTTAACTGTAAATGTACCACTTTGTTACTTAACTGTAAATGTATATTAAGAAACTTTAAAGTCACTCTTTAAACACTGAACACTGGAAGATTAAAGTAAATGTATAACTTTGTTACTACAGCTGTAAATGTATAACGTTGTTACTATAACTGTGAATGTATAACTTTGTAACTACTAATGTATGTGTACTACTTTGTTACTTTCCATGTAAAAGTATTACGTTTTTACTATAGCTGTGAATATGTTACTTTGTTACTATAACTGTGAATATGTTACTTTGTTACTATAACTGTGAATATATAACTTTGTTACTATGACTGTGAATATGTTACTTTGTTACTATTAACGTAAATGTGCCACTTTTGTTACTATAACACTGAATGTGATTCCTGTTACTACTGTGAATGTGCTACTTTTTTGTAGAGGCCTTGGAGATCCTTATAAGCTTATACTGATTGAACAGTCATAAGGATTTATAACATTTATCACTGTTTTGTTTAAATCTAACGAGTAACGGCCATTGAAATTGGTTTAAGGTTTAACAATTTACATGATTCAGTTTTTGCGGCTTTTGATAATATTTGATTGCTACACATGCTCTTTGTCGACTCTATGGTATTGTTTTATTCTACACGTGAAAATGTTTATTTAACATCGACAAATATTAGGACGAATGACAGTTTTTATGATAGTTTTTCTGGAGTTTCTTTGGATATGCCACGGGTCTGTTTTTTATATAAGCCATTAAACTTTTATTATTCACACTGGTAACGCTGCCCCACCAAACTGTATTTCCAGTACGTTACTTGGTGACAAAACACTGCCATGTAAGCTTTTTAATGCGTCATACTCGTACGCTGTTGATAAACAACTATCCAAAATATTAAAAAGCATAAATCTTTTAAATTTCCAAATCAATGTTTTTTGTTTAATTAATAAGGTTTTAAATCAAACGATAACTTTAGTACTTATCACACAAATCAATATGTATCGTAATTAAGCTACTGTCCAAATAGAATATTGTAATCTTCCGAAAACACTGGAAGATTAAAGTTACAAATAAGTTAGGGTACATTTTAAGATTATATTTTTCAGACGCTTATCTCATTTAAAGCATTATGCTACACTGAGATAACAAATATTAAGATAATGTATCACTGTAAGATAATGCGTCATATAGAGATACCACATTTAACTTTTTAAATAAATATTGAAGATATTTCTTAATATCTACCATACTGCATCACTTTAAAATGATAAAAAGATGTTTAGAGTGATATGTTGGATAGTAATTAACTTTTACAATGGAAATCCTTCTGTAGTAAGATTAATAGTCTAGATCTGTTAGAAAGTAAAAAATGATAAAAAAAAATCTTGTCTGTAGAATCATTTTACTAAAAAATGAAATCAAAGACCCAATTATAAGTTAGATGGTCGACAACTTTATTTAATTAAAATACGTTTTCTAAAGAGTTTATAATGGAAATATTTTCCCATTTTTATTATTACTAGCGTGAGATCATGTTATATCACAGAAGGAAATAAATATTAGAAAATATGGATAAAGTTATATAAACAAGTAACATGTATGATCAGTACTCACAAATTACCCTCTAACAGACATTTAACAATGTTATTCTGGTGTAACACTGGAAACATGAAGTCTCCAAGTCTATTCGGAAAGATTAAAAGGAAACAAGCCACGAAAACAAATGAAAATATTCAAAAACACAAACAAAATCGAAAATATTTAATCTTATTTACTATATGATTCTCAGAAACTATAGGAATTTATAAACCTGTTTCAAAGTTGCCCGATGTCACAAAGAAAACTATTCACGTTGATCTCAGTATTATATAGGTACACTACTAGTCGGTTTGTATTGACAGGGATTTGTACTTTAGGGATAAAACACAACAATACAATTGCTGCTCTTAAACCTCACAGCACACAAATCCTCAGAAATGTATTTTTATTTTCCGGTCATTTATATTAAGATTGCACGTGTAATGCACGGGCCTAAGTAGGACTGAACGTAAAAGCTTTTACAGTGACATGAGTAGTCTAAATGAAACCTTGAACAGTACCCAAAAGGATAACTACTGCGTCCTTTATATATATCTTAAAGAAATACAATATTTTCCCATTAGAACGGGGATATCTACTAAGAACATATTAGTGAAAAATGAGAATATCACTATTTTCCATCGGAAAGGTTGTCGCGACATGATATTAAAAGAGAACGTAGGAAACTGACATGATTTGACAATTAATGAAAATACTTCCACTGAAAACCCGGAGCAACTTTATATATTGGTTTATGCTCACTAAGGAAACCTAATTTTGGAGGAACGTGTTATTTAAGACTGTGCTACCGATAACATCTGACTACTTCTGACTTCTACAGTAAAAACTTTTCAGAAAAATCATGAATTCAATATTTTAACCAAACCGCCTGAAAGAAATAAAATATTACTTTCTCGAACGCATCAAATCAGTTTCTTTACTAGGCAATATTATATGATTTATCATTTTGAAATTTAGAGTAATTTGCCTGTATGACATAGATAGAACGAAACCCATTTTACTAGGCTGTACTTACCTGGGAAGTGTAAAAGTCGGTCGTGTATTGATGAGAGAGTCGGAAGTTACTCCAGGAGAATTCACGCTTCAATACATCACACATGCTTGTTGAGTGTCATTAAAGTCTTCCCAACATTGGAGATATATCTTATAGGTCTATAACTGTCTGCGTACTGTATCACTGTACCGGGGACTCAACCTCAGTGATCTGTAGACGGGTCGTCATTGGTAGGATAGGGCGCCTCAAAAGGGGTTTGCAGCTAATCAATCACATGATGGCCAACTTTAATACAAACGGTACGATTAAACGGAATTGCAACTAACGGCGAAATCTGTAGCCAGACAGGTAGTAACCCAACAGGTGATATATACTTATTTATAGACGTACGTCAAACCCACGTGGTAAATTTCTGAATGAGATTTGAATTTACGTTTTGATACTGCGCTACCTGTGTGTGAGAGATATTTCAGCAGCTAGGGACAGGTATGGAGGTTATCTGGGCAGGTGTGGTCATACATACAAGCAGACACGTGTTGTCAGGTGAGCATAAAGTAGGACATCGGGGGTGAGATAAGGGACTCTTATGTGCAGTTTGACATTATAGATAAACGGGTTTATTTTGACGAGGGGCCAAGTAAAGCAACATTGAGGTATGTCATAGTAGCAGTACGCTAAGACATTATCGGAAGGCGAAGTCGATAGAAACAAACGAGGAACTGAAGAGACTGTGAGTTTAATCATGACAGAGAAATAATTTACTATCTAAGACAGTTGAGCTTCAATACGATAATACAGCATTCACTTACGATAAAAACGAAAGCAAATGATCAAGAGAGTACCGAAGTACCAACAACACTATAATGCTAAGGAAAATTCGATAAAACTAGACATAATATGAACAAATGAAAGAATAACATGAAGACTCTTTGGAATCTATGTGTCAGCAGCAGTCGAAATCTAGCATAGAGGTCATGGTATTCAGAGCATCTAAGACCAGAAGAAACACAGAAATCACTTACGATCTAAGACCAGAAGAAACACAGAAATCACTTACGATCTTAAGACCAGAAGAAACACAGAAATCACTTGCGATCTAAGACAAATGAACCTAATATGTACAAAATCTGAAATCCGAAGACCAGGTGAGCTTACACATAACACACTCCGAAATCACATACGATTTAAGACCAGCAAACTTAATCCTGACAAAAACAAATTTCAATAACGATCAAAGAACAGTGATCATGTCTATCATTATTACCCCTGAGATTCTACAGACAAAACCCATGTCATTATGAGTCATGAACCGTAGTTTTGGCGTAAATTCAATCCCTTCGCGCCCTATCACCACTACCCCTTAGACACCCTCGACAACATCATGTTTAGGACAACAATCCAGTATATCTTGCTGATTAGAAGGAATATGTTCCAATTAACACATTCCATCTTCAGGAGGAGCTCGTGTGTTAAGACAAAGGACATATTGATTACTTCTTTACCTGTTTACTAATTCACGATTTAATAACAAAGCAAATGAGGTGGATCCCCTGGGCGTGTAAAACTATAGGAAATACATTTCGATTTCAGTACATTCTCCAGACATTCTATAAAAACAAGAAATTGCTTTATTACCAATTTGATTGATTTATCACATGAAATGACATCACATTGGTTTATTGAAATTCAATCTCATTTTGGATTTTGAAATGGTTTCAATTATTGATATGCAATATTAAATCTTAACTAAAAATAACTAACAAAGCTTACATAATTACACAGATAACAGGAAAATGAATGTTAATTTCAATATTTCATCTATTTACAGTTTATAAATGCTTTTAGATTCAGTATATAGCCTCGTCCATAGTACACAACTCCAAGAATAAAATTTTATTACATTTTTACTAATGGATTCTATCATTTGAAATAATGGATTCTATCAACTTGATAAATCTGATATCTTTTACACTGTGACAAATATCAAAAGTGATATTTTCACAGTGTGAAAAATAACTTTTTGGTATTGGCCAATCATAACGGTATTTTCTATTCGCTGCATTCAAAGGGGCAACGATTTTTTGTTCAGATTCAAATGAAGCTACGGTAGAATACATGGCTGCTATGGTAAATGTTTGGTTCACACACTTAAGTATTTACATAAATATACAATGAATAACATTTTCATAAGCAATCATACCAGAAAATAGCAGAAAACGTCGGAATTGCGTTGAGTATCCCATTCAAAATGGCGCGCAGCCTT
>JAUMHH010038502.1:0-10079 GCA_032359455.1 Chlamys rubida
CTTAGATTTAATCATTTTTATGAATCTATTTCAGCCAAATCCGATCGTTATTTTCCATAAGGAGTCTCACTTGATATATTTATGCAGTATTTGAAAAAAAGACACAAAAAAAAGTTACTTTTGCGTGATGCCCCTTTAAGCAGAGATAAACAAACTATACCTCATATTCAGTCTTGAATTAGACAAATATCAAACAGTGAGAATCTGTTTCAGATGACGGTGATACAAGGGGACCTTGTTAAAATCATGGCTGATGCCATTGTACATCCAACCAGTTCTGCCTTCTACATGGGGGGTGAAGTAGGTAAGTACACCATCTGTGGTTGCCATGGTAACTAGCCTTACGCTTGAGAAACTGTTGGGTGATTGAATAATTAACATGGCTATCTTAGTTAAATACATAAAATAGAAATATCTTTGACACATCTAGATTACGACTTCAACATCTCCTTAAATGAGTAACTAGTTTGAAGTTTAAACTTGCATCAAATACAGTCATTAAAAAAAATCAGTATATTGAATGAACTTTGACCTTGAGATAATTATGAAGGTTGGATATCCATCCAACGTAGTCAGCAAACTGTTGTACACATTCAATCAGATATATAAAGTCTATTCCTGTAGATTTCAAATGATTCCGGAATATCTTTGAACCTCCTTCAAACAGATTGAATTGTTGTTGCTGCCATTGTTGTTACTCGATACTTTGTTAAACACTCAGGGTCTGCTATTGAGAAAGCTGGTGGGAAGGATTTCCGCAAAGAAGTTGATGAACTATACAAATCCAATGGTGCTTTGGACACAGCAGGAGGTACGTTTCACAACTGGTCGGCCACTCAATTATCTATTATTAAAAACATGTTCATGGCAAAAAATTGAATCCTAAATCCTTTGTTTTGAGTCATTGGATCATACTCATACATTGGTACATTCATGATCTCTGTAAAGTATATTAAGGGGTGAACTGATTTTCTGTTTGAATTAATCAAAAACATGTACAGTGTATATGGTTTTACAACATATTGGCCTTCTTAATTAAGCAAGTTAATTTTGTGGTCAGTATATGTGTACAGTCAAACTTGTTTTAACCCTTTCACACCTATGTAACTTTAGTAGACTCTACAATGCATTGATCTGGATGAGTCTATTATGATCTACAGTGGTGAAAGGGTGAAGAGACCACCCTTGAGAAGTTCAAAATGTGGTGCCTTAATGCAAGTTCAGTTTCAACCTTAAAAGTGGTCTCTTAACACAGGTGGTCTCTTAATGGCGGTGGTCACATGAGCAGGTTTGACTGTGTATGCATACAATTAATAACAGTTGGTATATTGAGATTGAAATCATCATTATAGATTTTGAAACTATGTCTGAAATGCCTTTTTACTGTTTTTAACCTTGAAAATATAGGGCCCAAGTTTCTTTCAAAATGAATAGTTTTCACCAAAGTTTTCTGAATTTTTCTATGGTAAGATGATTGATATTTTAAAAGTATCGTGAGGTCATTTTCTTCATGAAAATTATATATCTTGTGATTGATGTAAACTAAAATTGAAACAATTGCTAAAACATCTTTTAAGAACACAATATTATTATTAGTTGCTAACACCAAATTTTCAGCTGCCATTTGTCCTGGTCATACTTTTCCTGCAAAATATGTGATCCATGTCAATGGTCCATCATGGGGGACTACCAATTCACAACAACTCTTGGAAAAGGCTGTCAAGAATGTATTAACACTGGCCGACGAGAAAAATTTAAAGTCCATAGCTATACCATCAATAGGTAGTGGAAAGTAAGTCTTGTATATCTTGTATTATGTTGCCATGTCTTGTAGCACACTGAGGTAGTGGTGTGATCTTCTTATAATTATACTGGATTTTCGACTCAACAAATAAACAGAATTATGCAAGCACATGTAATGTAACTTGCATCATTGTACATAATTATGAATTTGAAATGTTACGTACATGTACAATGTGTATACGAAAATTATAAATAAAAGTATGATAAATGTCTCTACCTTTTCTTAAAGTTGTACAGGAAAATTTGTCTCTCAGAAATTTAACAAAAACTTTTTTCAGGGAATTTCATGATAGGGAACATTTAATAACAAAATACATCTATCAAATATGTATTTAAAAAAAAGAAGAGAAATCGTTCGTAAAATTTCCAAAGTATTATTGAGAAGTACCACTGCTACCTCTGGGTGTACATGTGTTTATGGGACAAAGCTACACCTACCCACAGGAGATAAATCTGATGTGTACCCTGGTGGTAGTTAAACACTTTTTTGCATGATTATCTAATAAAGTATCAACCCTGTGAGAGTTAAAACTTGCTACTAAAAGTTTTATGTCATGTTGCTTGTTGTATCCCCGTCTCATCCCTGAGTGTCTTTAACTGTACTCCTGTGAGCTCCAAGGACATTGGCTTGACCTCTGACCTGATGACCTAGGTTTACTATTAGGACTAGCATGCTAGGGTCAAGTTTTTGATTTATCTCTTAGTAGGTGTGGCTATGTACAGGTAGGCTAAACGTAATGTTAGACAGGTAACTGACCACTGTGTGGTGCCACTTTATCTCACTAGCTGCCATATGTCCGGGACATCAGTTTCCTGCCAAGTTTGTAGTCCACTGTAATGGACCTCAGTGGAGTTCCAGTAATCCACAACAGTTGTTAGAGAAAACCGTCAAGAATTGCCTTACCTTGGCAGACGAAAAGAACCTTAAAAGTATTGCATTTCCCTCTATTGGGAGTGGACGGTAAGACTGTAAATTAAAATGTTGTCATGTCATGTGTGCAATTACAAGATTGACATGTAGCTAATTGTATGAAGTATTCTTGTGTTGTCAGTCATTAGGTATAACAGTAATTTAGAATATATCAGCCTAGTGAGTTATCTCCCTTTTTAATGCACGCTGAGATCAAGGACATGTACAAATCTGAGTTATCTCCCTTCTTGAATGCAAGCAAAGGTCAAGGACATGTAAAGGACTGAGTTATCTCCCTTCTTGAATGCAAGCAGGGGTCAAGGTCCTGAAAAAGACTAAGTTATTTCATTCAGTTCATTGAGTGATTGACAATGAGAGTAATCATAGATATATTCCATATTTATGCATGATTACAGTGAATGTTTACTAGTGTCCTGTTGTTTTGTGTTTAATGTATTCTGTCATAAAAGTGTGTGAGTTCGGAAATTTATACTGCAAATATAAATATAAAAATATGAATATCTTAATAAATTTAGTTTAAATGTATTATCTGATAAATAGATATCTGTATTATCTTGAGAACAAGTCTTTTTGTTAATGTTGTTGATTATGCTTGATACTGAACATATTACATAATGCTCTAAGACTATTGCTTTTGGAAGTTAACCAAAGATATCTAGTAACTTTAAATAATTTGTGGGCGTGGATGATTTGAATACAGAGCATACACCAATGCTTCACAATGGAATCTCATAAGTTCTATCTCTGATGATGATCGTCTTGAATTCTCAACTCTTTGAAATATCTTCACAGCAAAATTGCTAGCTACAAATATAAAGACTACTGATCATTAGGTTCTGTTTTTAAGTTTCGTGATCAGATGAGGTCAGGTATGAAAACATTACATCATAATATTACCTTGTTTAAGTTATACATGTACCTGCAAATGTTATACTAATCAATAGCTTTGTTTTTCAGTGCGGGGTTTCCCAAACAAACGGCAGCACAGATTATCCTGAAGGCCATCAGTAACTACTTCGTCACCGTCATGAGCAGCTCTCTGAAGCAAGTGTACTTTGTACTGTATGACATGGAGAGCATCGGTGTGTACACCAGTGAACTGGCTAAATTAGACTCCTAGAGGTTTCCTACAATAACGGCCATAGAGGAGACTCATCAACACTCAGCAGGAAGGAAACTTGTTTGTTTTTCTCTCTAACTGTTCTGTAGCCTTCCAAAGCTTTGTGTCGTAAATTTAGTTAGAAATTATTTAACTTGATGGCTATTCAGATAACAGTGACTGTTTGAGAGTTTATTTCTTTCAAATTTGATTAATACGGTCAAATATTACTGAAGTATATCAGGGGTACATGAGTTAACATGAGTAATGTGAGCAATAGAGAAATACTTACCTTGAAAAACAATGTTGTAACTGGTGGGTCATTTTAGCTTGGTTTCATGTATCATTTACAAAAGAATATTACATCAATACATCATGAAAGGAATATGTATTTATAATTGTATTTTAATGCACTTAGGAAAAAATCATTTAAGGAAAAAATCATTAACAGTGATGGTCATAGACTTACTGATATCAGTATTTGGAATTATATATAAAGTTTATTTATTTTACAACAATTATGAAACAATTTATTTCAACTTTTATTAATCACTCTTGTTGGACCGAATGTTAGCGCGGGGGGGTCTTAATGTGGGAGGAAACCGGAGTACCCGGGGAAAACCCATGTAGTCGGGCAGGTGACCCCATTCCTTTTCACGCCGGATCGGGGAATCAAACCATGGGCGCTTGGTGAAAGGCATGTGCACGATCTATTTGGAATTAATTGCCTGTGGTTATGATATGAAAGTGAAGTTGTAAAATTATTGCTTTTCTAGTTGTCAGCTAGTTTATTTTGTATTTTGTCAGTAAACTAAGGTCCACTCTGTATACAGTACTCACTTCAGATTGCTGGTATGTAATATTCAGATATCACTTCTGTTGTTTAAATACGTGTAACATCATAAGTTTTTACCTCATAGAAGTTAAAAACCAACATCAATGAAATCTAATACAACTTGTTTTGATTCAGTGTTAAATTAATATGGAAGAAAATTGTCGGAAATGGAAGAAAATTATCGGAAATATGGAAATGGTGGTCTTAATCATTTAATCAAAACATTGCTTGAAGATTTGGAACATCAATTTAGTAGTGGCTATCAATGAATATCTGTAATTACAAAACAGTTAAAATTCAAAGTGTTAAATAAAAAGTCTGTATCCTACAAGTGAACAGGAGAAACATGTACATCACTACTACTAAGTCAGTTTGTGCTGTGTAAACATTTAGTAGGCAATCAAATTATTTCATGATGGAGCACATCCAATGGCATTTAAAATTCTGATATTTGTGGTGGTAGAAAACGCTTTTGTTGGTACTGGGTATACTTATAATTTTTCATGTGGAAAACATTTACCCAGTATGAATATCTAGGATGCTTTTATGACCTTTTTATTTAGAAATATTTTTATCGACCAATCCATTTTTCTTAAGATTGGATTTTGATTATTGTTTTAAACTGTTGCTTTATTGCATTTCTACCATTATTTCTTTGTGTCTTTCAATAACAGATATTTTGATAATTTAATTTTTCATTTTAACCCATTCATGGATATTTGGCGTCTTTTTGTGGGCGTTCTATTACAAACTGAACAACATTCACCGACACATGCAAAGAATACAATATACATCCAACATTTTATAGGAGTGACTGTTTGTATTAAAAAGTTGTCAGTGTATAAGGGATTTACATGTTTAAACTAGAGTGGATCCATGTAAGTGATCTATAAATTCTTTGTCATCAAATTGCTTATACAGGTACTATAAAAACTACTGTTATTTGCACATTAAATGTAAAATTTCAAGCTTCTGACAAGTTCTGGATAAGCAAGTGCCGATATTATTTCAAAGTATGAAAATATGCTGCAAAGTAAATTGTGTTTGAGTATCATGTGCAAGGTTCTATTGCAGGTAGCATTTCTGCCACTTTATCAATGAGAGAGACTCGGAATTTAGAACAAGTTTGGATTTTTTTGTAAGTGTCAAGTTCGAAGAAATATTACTGGTAAAAGATTGCCCTCATTGTTTTGCTATGTATTAATGAAAATCCTTCAGATTGTAAAAGCCCAGATAATTAATCTTCTGTGATACTAATAGCATATGATGGAGCAATTATGCTAAAATACTAACCACAGTATGCAAGCCAATTACATTCAGACTATTCCAGATATGATGAATATGTTGGGGCCGGGCCTTTTTAAGGATACTTTTAAGGTAATATATGGGATAATTGGGGGGGGGGAGGCCAGATGTTAAAAGTATTTGTTACCATTTATTTGTAAAGTGGGCCCAAGGAATGAAATATTGTGTGGGAAGGGGATTATAAATAAACATAATGGTGTTTGGTTAATTGACCCCTGAGCTACAGATGCTACCTTCTGTATTGATGTGCTTGGCTGCAGCCTCTCCTTTTCCTGTTGCTGTTGTACCAGTAGCCTTTACCTCCTGGTAGATTTCTTGTGCTTTTTTATTGTGTGTTGACAATGGTATATTTAATCAGTGATTCAGCCTAGATTATAGGCTGCAATGATTTAGCTTTTAATTAACTGTGATTTAGCTAAATAGTTAATAGAATGTTTACATATATATGTTATTGTTTGAATAATATATTAACACTGTTACATTATAGAGCAAGTTTTTAGTATTTTCCAATTTTATTGTAGTTTAGTATTTAAAGTCTTTCTAAATATAGGTGATTTGTTTATATATGTGATAGAATAAGATTGAAGTCATGTGATCTTTGCCTGGTATATTAGTGTTAATTTATTTACCACAACAGTGAAGATATAATCTAACATTCTGTATAAACGCCTGCTATATATCTGTTGCTAAATATTTATCCTCAGTAAGGTTTTCAAAATCTTAATTTAAAGCTTGTATTACCATTTCGATATTGTTAATTCACTCTCAAGCTCTCTGAAAGAGATACAAATATTGGCTTGATATGTATTTTTGTTTACAATAAGAATATAAGAAAGAGACTCTTTTGCTATAATGCAAACTATTTGAGTGCAATTTTAAAGTGCATCTTTGTAAAACTAACTGTTATGAAATAGTAAAAGACATCATCTTTGAAAAGGCATACATACATATATAGTCATGATTTGTGATGTACACTACCCAAGCCATGCACCTATAATGGAAAGAATGTAGCCAGAAATTTATAGAAGTTACCTATTCTTTTACTCATGTCTGCTATATTATAGCAATGTACCTAAATGTCAATTTTGAATGATTTTCAAGCAGATAGTCAATTGGCAGAAGGTATATAATTTAAAACTTTTATATCAAGGACATTCTTTTTTAACAATTTCTATATACAATGTTCTCACTTTCTAGTTAAATTTATAATCTTGTTTATGATATATGTCGATGACTTTAATTCTGGTTTATGTTGTTCGTGTGATAACATCGTTGAATACTGTGAACATACCTATTTTTATATCCTGTTTTGGTGCTTTAAACACTTATTTCCAAGTGCTAAGTAATTATAACTGCTAAATATAAAATCACAATATTTCTGCACGTTATAGATAGCGGTAATGATAAAACATGATTTTACTTTAAATCATTGAGCAGAAAAATACGAAGGTGCCAATATAAGTATGTGGACAGTAAATATAGGAATGTGTACAGTAAATATAAGTATGTGGACAGTAAATATAAGTATGTGAACAGTAAATATAGGAATGTGGACAGTAAATATAAGTATGACTGGACAGTAAATATAAGTATGTGGACAGTAAATATAGGAATGTGGACAGTAAATATAAGTATATGGACAGTAAATATAAGTATGTGGACAGTGACAGTAAATATAAGTATATGGACAGTAAATATAAGTATGTAGACAGTACTCAACAATGTATACAACTCGCACTGGCAATAGATAAGCACTCAATTACAGCTGATTCAAAGTGAACAGATTAATATATCAAATGATTTCTTTGGTTGGAGTTTGTTTGAGTAGTACAACATCCCAATACCATGACCTTATGCATGAACCCTCATCCAGCTTAACTTGTAAACGATTCTGTGGAAGTGGCCAAGCGTTCAGTCGTTCTGCATAATGATAATACAGTTAACCCATTGTACCTTTTGTTTTCTGTACAGGTACATATCAGAGTCTGTTACATAGCAATGCCATTGTTGCATAATGTTTTACACTTGAGATTCAAACATCATCAAATCGCCATGCAACCTTCATATTCAACATCGCTTTTATATAATCCATCACATTTAAAACTGGTCACCTGGTAAATGCTTGTTCATGGACAATGTTTCATTTCACGACTACACTATATACCTCTACCACAGATGTACAGAGAGGTCACCTTGAACAAATGCATTTTTCATACCACATGTGCTTTTATTAAACTTTATGAATATCAGGAAGAAAAGGGAATACAAGATTTTGGTGACTGAAGGGTATCATGTTTATCATATAAGCTGCTGGTGACGTCTCATTTGATTGGTCGAGTATAATCTGGACCGTTCCTGTTATTGGTCAAAGTCAGCATTTTTATGTAAATGCTACGTTAGTTTCAAAAACTTGTGGGACGACAGTATACACAGTGAACTGTTTTTGTTTGATCTGTACATTAGAATGCACTTTTTTTTATTTCAGATTGTGTCACATTTAGTATGTTAGAGGTGGATCTTTCTACTGTCTGTCTATTCAGCCATCTTTTTGGATGTTTTGATCATTTTAAACTAACATAAAGGATGAATACATGTTAATGAATAGATTTTTTTTTAACCAGGATTTTTTTCTTTCAAATTTGAAACTTTGTGAATTTTGCCAATGGCAATAATCAATGAAGCAGCCAAATATTGCTGTTTGAAAAATATTAAGTTAACCAATATTAATCCATCAAATTTAACATTTATGGTAATAATTTCCCAGTAAGCAAGACATTTCAATCATTTCGTGAATGGTTCTGATATATATAGTTCTACAAGAGCTGTCCTGTTGGGAGTGTATGTTATTGTGTGATATATATAGGTATGTGTGGTCATGTTATAAAAACACATTCTGTTGGTGTGATGGAAACTTAGTCCAACAATAAATATTGTACTTTTTGTGTTACTTGTTGTTTTGTTATTTAATGGCAACACAACAATCACTTTGAGCCCAGGTGTTCAAAGCCTAGTTAGCTTAATGAGTCATAAATGCAAATTTTCAAACGTATTTAGGAGAACTATCAGAAAATTAGAAATGTAATTTTTATGGCTTCAGTGATAATTTTGAACCCATATGTGTAATTTTTTGTTTGGAATTTAAACAGTTTTTGAAAATGTAGTGATAATGATAATATTAATGAAAGATCTGTGTTAAAAGTTACCAGGTAATCGGGCTTTGAACAGCCGGGCCTTGATGTAACATGGCTTTCCAGACAACAAGAGGCCTAGAGGGCCTGAATTACCCACCAGTTTATATGAAAAGAAGATATTATTGACAAAGCAAGATAAAAGTGGAAGTCTTTGTTGTTGTAACAATGAGGTTGCCTGATTCAGACCCCTAAAACCTACCCAGAGTGCATTGGATGATGATTGCATAGAGAGTGACCAAGACCTCCACTTGAACTTGCTACTTCATTACGAAATGTTATTGAAGTCGGATCATAATTACTAGAAAAGAAGAATTCTTTTACATCATGTACTTTTTATACCTTTTAATCAATAAATTACAAAGCACATTGATTATAAATGTATAACAATCAAATTACATTTTCATATTGCACTTTTCTTGTTTTTAAACAATTATATATCTATGACCGTATTGACTTTTTCATAATACAGCTCCGAGTTCTCCTTATATGTGGAATTA
Organism: Chlamys rubida; assembly: GCA_032359455.1. Lineage (NCBI taxonomy): Eukaryota > Metazoa > Mollusca > Bivalvia > Pectinida > Pectinidae > Chlamys > Chlamys rubida. Next base: position 9,662 of record JAUMHH010038502.1, read on the forward strand.
CCAGTGCCCACAGAATTACCCAATTTGTGTTTTCTGATAACGCAATGATGTCATCGATAAACTATTATTTAGAACATCAGATTAATAAACCTTAATTAAAATTTTGAAAGAAGTGCAGGTTTTGAGACAGATGAATGACAAGCTTCTTCTTTTTCTATCACAGAAAAGTTAAAAGACAGGCAAATTCTAGGATCAAACAATGAAATACGATATTCGTACAGGATCTAGTTGGAAAAATTGCAAGAGAAAAATAGCAGGAAATTTCTATTTCTGAAAACTATGAAAAAGAAAAGTATATATATCTTGATGTGTATGAAAGTATTACATACCATGAATGAACATTAACAAAGTCTACCCTATTGTTATAATGTATGGACACTTTTAACAAAGTCTACCCTATTGTTATAATGTATGGACA
>JAUMHH010038524.1:0-10077 GCA_032359455.1 Chlamys rubida
CTGCAAGATTATCGTATGGTTCTTATGCGTTTTATGGCAGAAATTTTAGTCCATAGTTGATATGATTAAATCGATGTTTAACAAAGACACTGTGACCTACTTATCAATATTGTACTTTTTTCTATCATGTGCTTTATTTTTTGTAGGTTTAGTGCTGCACAAAACACCCCAATTATTAAGAAGGGTTCCTAACAGTCAAGAAGTGGTCATTTAGGATTTGGGTCCCCTCAATACAAGCTCTTATCTCAGTGTGGTCATCAAGCTAACCTTTATTTCATGTCATATCATGTCGGATCCACCCCAAAATATATATATGCAAAAATATGTGATCCAAGAAAGCCACAAAAAGGTCCAAATGCCATCTCCCTTTTCACACTTTTTTCAGCGTTCCTTGATAAAATTTAATGGAATTATCTTACAAATCTTCCTCTTTTTCTTTCAAATTGAGGTCAACCGGTTGCTACGTTGCCAGGTATATTTGTATTTTGAAATCGGTAGAATATGTCAAAATGAAATGTAATTTGAAATAAGGACTTCCCGAGACAATGGTTGGAAAGTTGTACCAAGGCAAACATACGAGGTATTATCCAGAAAACATTGGCCAAGGGTTTCATTGTTTTTAAACCTTAGTTACATCCTATCCCTGTTTTGTTTATTATGTAATGGAAGTGTTTTGTGATTTTTGTTTCGATAAGGAGCGGGTTGCTCGGAGAATTTGTAAACCTCGTTTTGTCTTTACAGTCGGAATTACTTCCTTGACCGATATCCTATCAAAAAAGATATATGACCATGTATATGGCCCTTTATTCACCATAGTTTATACGTAGATTCCGACTGAGTTGAACTTCCTGATTCTGGATACCCTCCGACATCAATTGACAATAGCACCATTTTTTTGTTTTTATTTTCTGATATTCATGTACAGTGTATATATTCTATATTATACATTCGTCTCTAAATACATTTATATATCTTCCTTAACTGGGGTTACTCAATATTATTAATGTATAATTTTACTGAAATGTCATAGTTTGGACAAGGTTTGCACCCGGTAACGTTTTTTGATAAAAAGTTTTTTTTGTCCAGAGGTGTGTAGGGGCAATGCGAGCAATTCGGGCAATTTCGCTTTCCTCTTCGTTTCATAGCGGAGGATAAAGAACACCCAATCTCTAAATATGCAGGGGGCCACACATTAGTCGTCATACCATCATACAGAAGGATACAGCAAAACGTTTCTTATTCAAAACATGGCAAGAAATGAATGTAGGACATTTCTGTCTTCATTTCATTTCAACAAATTTTATTGACAAATTGACAATTGGATGGAATAGCAGGCAAATCCTATATAAATTATCTCCATAGGTCGCTCACGTAATGGACTATGTAATTTTGGATTTGGTTTAATTGTATCAATCAATTTTGAAATGAAAATTATAAACACAAAAGTTATTAAAAAAAATAGAAATATCGGTGTAAGACACCAAAGGTCCAAATTATCTTTTCTTTCTCTTTTGTCAGCATTTCTTGACAAAATCTCAAAGAAAAGAACGAAAGCATGATTTAAAAGGATCTCTTTCTCTTTCTCTCAGTTTCTTGTTCATTAGGAACAATATCTCACCCAAAGCAATGACAACGACAAAGGAAGTCGCATGCAATCACGTTCTGGATTTCGGGAAAATTAACACACGTCTCGACACGTGCTCGAGAACGTGTAAAGGGGTATTAAACATCTAAAAACATGATCGTCTTCAGCGATGCATATTGTCACCTCATGTAAATATGACGTAGTAACGAATTGATATAACAAACACCATGGGTATAAGCTACTTATTTTAAGCACTTTTTAGGAGTGTTATCTCAGTAACGTAAATGTTCTTACATAACAAATTATAGGCTACTCGTAATAAAGTTACGGTCATTATTTGAACTAATTAATACAAATATTTACTTGATTCAGTCCTTACCCGAACGTACTTGTTTAAAATCAAAGTGTATGCATTCAGATGAAGGTGATTTTAATGCGAACTAAAAGATCTATTGAGATACTTCTAAACGTAAAAATATCTGCAAGATTATCGTATGGTTCTTATGCGTTTTATGGCAGAAATTTTAGTCCATAGTTGATATGATTAAATCGATGTATAACAGACACTGTGACCTACTCATTAACATTGTACTTTTTTCTATCATGTGTTTTATTATATGTAGATTTAGTGCTGCACAAAACATCACAATTATTAAGAAGTGTTCCAAAAAGTCAAGAAGTGGTCATTTAGGATTTGGGTCCCCTCGATACAAGCTCATATCTCAGTGTGGTCATCAAACTAACCTTTATTTCATGTCATATCATGTCGGATCCACCCCAAAATATATACATGCAAAAATATGTGATCCAAGAAAGCCACAGAGAAGCCACAGCGAGCAATTCGGGCAATTTCGTTTTCCTCTTCGTTCCATAGCGGAGGATAAAGAACACCCGTTCTCTAAATATGCAGGGGGCCGCACATTAGTCGTCATACCATCATACAGAAGGATTCAGCTAAACGTTTCTTGTTCAAAACACGGCAAGAAATGAATGTAGGACATTTCTGTCTTCATTTCATTTCAACAAATTTTATTGACAAAGTTGTTTCAAGTCAATTGGATGGAATAGCAGGCAAAGCCTATATAAATTCTCTCCAGGGGTCGCTGACGTAATGAATGATGTAATGTTGGATTTGATTTAATTTTATAAATCAATTTTTAAATGAAAATTATAAACACAAAAGTTATTCATTCTAAATTAACATTATTGAAATACAAATGCATTAACACTTCTCACATCACACACTAAACACTTTAACAGCTATTATTAAATTTTGATAACGTTTTATATAAGCTATCAAGTCACACAGTTATTGACAGACATTGACATTTCTGTCTTTAACCCCATTTCACGTGAGAAACGTTACAATGTGACATTATAAAAAAAGCTTAGACGTCAGGGAATCGGGAATTTTCTGATGTCGCAATACAGATACTGAGATTCCATTTTGTGATTTCAGAGCTAATTCGGGTCGCCAAACACTCTCTTATGCCAAGGTGTGTTTGATTCAGAAATTCCAATCTTTGGATATTCAAATGTGTGCATCCTCGACAAATTTGAAAACCTAGGGGTTTAAATCCCCTATCCTACATCCCAGGGCACGAGAGACTTTTAAATGAATCTATAAATAAAACTTTTATGTATACAGGAAAAGGCGACGATAAAAAAACAAAATTATTGATTATAATATTAATTTATCATTAACGATAACAAAATTAAGTTGAATTTATATGCAATATGATAATGGTTTTCAATAATAACCATTACAGGTTAAATAAATCTATACAAATCGATGCTGTTTTGGTTAGGAAGACAAATATTCCACCGGAACGATGATGACGACAAAAGGAGTCGCATGCAATCCCGTTTTGGATATCGTGAGAAGAAACACACGGCCCAACACGTGTATAGGGTATAAACACATTTGTATTACAATGATCGTCTTCTCCTCGTCACCTCCTGTAAATATTACGTAGTAGACGAGTTGATATAACAGATATAGATGGTTTAATTATATAAGCTTCTTATTGTTGGCGCCGTTTAGAAGTATTATTCCGATAAAGCAAATCTTCTCACATAACATATTATAGACTACTCGTTATAAAGTCACAGTAATGACGTAAACTACTTATTACAAATATCTAAAGTTACGTCCCTTTGATTTATCCTAACCCACACACAATTGTACAATAGCAAAGTGTAAGTAAGATGCAGATGATTTGAATGTGGACAAATATGTCTTTTCAGATACTTCTAAATATTTTGCAATGTTTTTTTTGTATGGTTCTTATGTGTTTTAAGACAGAAGAGTGTTTTGTTGACCTAGTTCAGTTGATGTATATGTGCTTTTTTGTCATTTTGAATGATACGTAGAAGTGTTTTTTGTTTTGTCAAAAAGTAGTCATTTAGGACTTTTGGTCCCCACAATACCACCTAATATCTCGGAATGGTTTCCAATCTCACCTTAATTGAATGTCATATCATGTTGGCATCACCAAAAGGTATATTTATGCAGTAATATAAAACTTATCAGTGAAAGCCACAAGGAGGCCAAAATCGGCAACCCTCCTTTCACACTTTTTCAAGATTTCTTGAAAAAATATATATAAAAAACAATAAATGAAATGATCAAGCAAACTGTCCTTTTTATAGCCCCACGTCGTAGATGCCGTTCCCCTATAACAATCACTGTTTCCGTCTTTCGTTTCCGGAGATTATCTCAGATTCCAACAGACAAGTCATTCTGAAAATTGACATGGTGCTACAAGGCGATATGTAAATGAGCAATATAGGGGTGTAAAAGATTCTAAAGTAAATGATCAATGTCGCTGCTTCTAAAAATTAGTGGTAGGCACTGCCGCCTCAATTGCAACCCTTATGGTCTCTCTCCTTTTTGTTCCTCTCTTATCTCTTCATTCTGTTCGAATATGTCTCTTTAGGTCTTCATATGACTCTGGCTGTTGCAAGAACGTTAAGTCATGAAAAAAAAACTTTCGCGTAATTGTAGTATTCCCCACTTAGTTTCACTTAGAAATACGTCCTAGTAACTACCGAGCTTTGCTGATAAAAAGTACAAAATAAGCACATGTCTTTTTGTGGCTGCATCAATACATTACTTATGTTCCAAGTAGATTGAACAAAATTTCTAAATAAAATCGAAAACCAAACAAAAAAAGTTAAACTAATTTAAGTAAACTATAATATTTGAAATTAAGAAATAAAATACAGGTAAACCATATAATAATGTATATAAATAAACAATAGTCAACAATCTTAAAAATAAATTGCTTGTGTTATTTTAGTGAAAATGCTCGTCAAGAGTCAAAGTAATTCAAATAAGCCAACATAATATTTTAATCATATGCAAACACTGGCATTCCTGGCGAGTCCATGGAAGAAGAAACAGCTAAATGGGGCTGTGTAATTCTTTTTTGTCATACTGTGTCTATGACCAATTTTTAAGGTGCAGTCTCCTTTGTGTTCCGTACGTTACTAACTCTATGAACTAGCGCTATGATAGATTCTTAACGTTCCCCACTCCTTGAGATAACAATGATAATATATTGTTAATTTTGACGGAAGTTCAGATCAAGTGCGGAAGGGAGTACCGGAAGTGAGGTTATTTCGCTGTCATGTCAACCGTTAATGTATTACATTGAAATAAAGCGACAGTGGTTTTATCTTTTGTTCAATGAGTCGTGCTATAAAATGTACTGATATAACTATTGAACCGGAAAGGAAGGATTGTGTATTGACTTTCTCACAGAGACGCCATGTCGACGTTAGTACCTCTTTGACCCAGACACAGTAGAGCAATTATACGTTAAAAGTGTTTTGATCAGGCGGCGCCATGATTGACTCATTATGTCTCACATATTCGATAACGAAACGGGAAGACAATCTATTGTGATAGTTTACTTAGACTTAATGTTTGGACTATTAACATATGTTTGACCGAACGATCATATTTACGAAATATGCTTGACCTGGTCTTGGTAAATATCAATGAAATTAAATTGTAAACATATTCAATCAGCACGTCATAAATTGTACAAATATTACGTCATTAGTAAAACATGTCTACGTCATAATGTCGTCACCAATATATCAGACTTTAACAAAGTACACAAATAACAGGTATCAAATACATTGTCCTGATTAGCTTGTTTTTGTTGGTTTAGGTTTAACGTCATCGCAACAGCCAGGGTCATATGAGAAGACAACAGCCAGGGTCATATGAGGACGGGTGTCTAGGGAGACAACAGCCAGCGTCATATGAGGACAGTGTCTAGGAAGACAGCAGCCAGGGTCATATGAGGACAGTGTCTAGGAAGACAACAGCCAGGGTCATATGAGGACAGTGTCTAGGGAGACAACAGCCAGGGTCATATGAGGACAATGTCTAGGGAGACAACAGCCAGGGTCATATGAGGACAGTGTCTAGGAAGACACCGCATGAAACAGAAAGTAAAGAGAGAGCAGAAGTAGACAGGAAAGAGAGGAAACAAAAAAAAAATCCCAAATGTTGCAATTTGGGCAGCAGATCGGTTTTTGTATCTTCCGTGACCCCGTCGTAGACGAAAAGGAAGAACAACTCCGATTCTGCGGGAGGCCCCACATTAGTCGCCGTTTACGGTATACATGCATAGGGATGCAGCAGGTATATTCTTGATTTAATCAATGACCCCTAATATACTTAAATGACAAAGAAGAAGTCACAACCGATTCTTACGATTGCAATGGGATACAGCTTGGGTTGTGATGGTAAGCTTTGACTATGTACTTCACAAAGTCGATAGAACTCAAACTAAGTTAAGCACGTGTACAAGCCACTGTATTGTCAGATAGTTGAAACACAAAGTATTTTGCCTAAAACCGGACTGTGTCAGCATATATGACATTTGGCTAAACGATAAGTTTCGGGTAATAAATATGATGCTTAGTTAAGTATACAACACACTTCATGTAATAAACAAGATACTTTTGGTAGAAGATATCTTGATGAGTGAACATTCTCCATAGGGTGGTAATAAGGAAACCTATGCTAGCAAATAAGTTGTTCGAGAAAAACATCCTCACAACAAATTCGTCCGTTTGGTTTTATAGGGTTTAACGTCCCACTGACAGCTAAGGTCATTTAAGGACGTGTATCAATGTGTGTAATGTAAGCGTAACTATTTGTATGTGTGCTTGAGGCATGGTATGTTGGTGTAGTTGTCCTTGCGATGGCGCGGAACTGACCGGATACTGGTTCTTGACCAATTCACTCAAGAAATTTAGTCGTAACGGATCCATCCTCCACACCTCCCTGCCTTATTTGATCACTCCACCAAAGTTTGGTTTGGTTTGGTTTAGTATTGTTTAACGTCCTATCAACAGCTATGGTCATTTGAGGACGACCTCCCCTGTGTGCAAGATGCATGCGTGTAGTGTATGTGTGTGTTATGGGAGGCTGCGATATGTTCGTGTTTGTCTCCTTGTGATAGCGCGGAACTGATGCCGACTTTATAGTGCTACCTCACTGAAACATACTGCCGAAGACCAAAGATCCATGAAAGACCTAGAATAATCCTCTGAAGAACCTCGGTTTCTTTGACTAATGGGTTGAAGAAAACCGGCGATTTGTTTGCAAATGCAAGTTATTGAAACACTAGACCAGTCTGCTCATAAACAGATTGATAAAGACAGAATTACCACTTCAAAAGATTGTTTATATTTTAGAATTGTGATAAGTTCACAAAACAAAACCAAAATGTCAGCTTGAGCCATATTCTATATATAATGTTCACATTTTGTAAATATGAGAGAGTTGAGGCAGTGAATAAATAAATTTGGGCTTGTTATTTGAGTTAGTAATTATGATATTTGATTTGGCATTTGGAATAATCAAATCAGTTGAAGAGTTAAATGAGTGAATAATACACTGAACTTCTAAATGCCGCTTGTACATGTTTCTGTCCTCGGAAATATCAAACCTTTTCCCGACACCCCTCTCCGGACGCCCTCAATCTCTCAGCTGAGCGATGATTCATTGAATATGTAAATCACATTTCATCAGACAGAAAATTACGACTACACCATTAAAAGTTGCTATTTATGGAAAATGAGAGCAATATCATATCGGGAAAATTAACAATTACAAATTGTTTCACGGTTAATTTAATTTATATTCCAGAAAACGATTTTTCCATTAAATACACAGCTGGTGTATAGCAGGGAGCATCATTGTTGAGCTCATCGTTATAGACTTATAGACCAAACTGAATTGTCTTCAAACGTTTATTATCCAATCAAAAAGTTAATTTGTTTCACAAAGGGGAATGAAATAGCAGTTTTTTCACAACCCGATAATACATCGTAGATTTATTTGTAATTGAAAAGATGTTCAATAAATCAACCCTCGATCTTTATTCTGAAACACGTTTGAATAGAAATCTGACGACATAGAAAGGAACTGCCGTGGACATTGATTGCCATCAAATTTATCGTAAACAGCAAAGGCTAATAAAATCACTTTAAAGGGTAAAACAGCTTGTCGTGAATGGTAAGTGAAATTGGCTTTTTATGACAAAATCAACATCCTCATCTGCTGACTAATTGCAGGTATGGTAATTCTCCAAGACTTGTATGAGAACAGCAGGCCGAATCTGGTCCTGGAGAGTAAGTCAAACACAAGGTGATTTAAGAGGTGTTGCCTGGATTGGGAAGATTTGCTAGCATCCATAAACAACATTACGCTACACCTTCAATTGTTCTCTTAAAATACACGACCTTATACATTTGTTTATCTTATTCTTTAAACAGATTGTTTATGGAGTAAAGTTTGATATTTTTCACTGACGTTTATTTTGAAATTTTTGATATTTCTGCAAGTATTAGAGGTACACAATCGTTATTGATTTATTGATATAATCAATTATTGTTATGAGTTAATGAGCCCATCATGAGTAATCAGCTAACATTGACCTCTATGAATTCTGTGCTCTAATTGTAAGGTTCTATAAGCAAGCCCGTTATAGCTACGAATGTAAGGACTATTTGGCGTGGATAAATATGGTAAGTCTTAAACTGCTGTAGTATATATAAACACATCGGCTGTACTGGACCTATCCACTCAATATCCCCGGCCAAAATGAATCAATCCACTCAAGTTCCCCGGATTGGTTTAGAGGTAAGGTTCATTTAAGGACGTAATCTCCGTATGTGAAACGTATCATGAATGCTAGAGGTGTGTGTTAGTGCATTAGTCTCCGTGCGATAGTGCAGATAATTATCATGCCGACCTTATTGTGCTACTTTACTGAAATACCATGCCGAAGACACCCAGCACAGTACTTCACCGGGATACATTATACTGACAACGGGTTCACAAATTGTTGAGATAATCTTTAATGCTGAAGTTTAAGCAGTTAATCTTGTACCTTTTTATAGACTTTGGTTTGTCCCAGCCTGGGACCAGCCCCATTGCCCTCCTCACTTGGGCTAACGTTCAACACTAAGGCCTAAATTGAGATACTATAGGTAGGTAGTAGAAGAAATAAAAAGATACTAAATGTAACAAAGGGCACAGAAGATTTATTTTCGTTGTTATTGTGTCCCCATGCAGGGGGCAATAAAGCAAATCCACAATTCTGCAGGGGGTTTCCGCATTAGTCGCCTCTCACAGCATGCTGCTGGTAACAGCAAGTGTATTCTTTTCTTAATCCACGGCCTGCAGGGGAGTATCATTCATGACGTCACTGTTCTTTTTTTTTGTATTTGCCTACCATTTTTGCCATAATTCAACGAAAAATCAGTATTTTTTCTTTTAAATTATATATGTTTTTCGTGGCTTTTGCTAGACTGAAACTTTGCAGGACAAATGGATGTATGGTATCTTAAAATAAATGAATAAAATGTTAAAAAGACCTTGGGGGGGAAATAGACGACTTTTCTAAAAGGCTCAAAATATTAGATTGTATTCTTTCCTTATCTCTGCTCAAACATCCCTTGTTTCTTAAGACCTTTAAGTGTTAATGAACGACCGACATACTTTCGGTTTCGTTGTATACACCAACAAGGCACAGGAGTGATAAAACTTATAGCCGCATTGTTTTAACAAATGTCAAAACTTGTCAGATGAGTGATTTTAATCACTAGATATAACTAGGTTTATTATTCAATTCAATCATCGTGGACGTCGTTTTTTTTAAGTTATAGCCATCGCCAAAAACATCCTATCACTTTTCCCTTCACTCTTGTATGTTGTAATTAGCTAGCTTCTAGTTCTTTGAACAAGCGAGAGAGCCGAACATCTTGACAAAGGAATACATCGTTCATTAGATTTATATGACGCAAGTGATTGAATACATTTTATCACATACCTGTTGAATCTTGTTATAGAAATACAAACAATTTTCAGACAATGAAATACAACGTTCTGTATTGCACATGTGCAATACGGAAGGTTGTATTTACCTACTAGCCGGAACTACTTTTTACGGGAATCCCCT
>JAUMHH010038535.1:0-10077 GCA_032359455.1 Chlamys rubida
GAGTAGATAAATGCGTGAGTGCATATCATAGCAAATGAATGAAGAAATGAACAATAGAATCGAATCGTAAATGAGGTGTGAGCATAAACTAAATATAAACATTGAATGATTTAGGGACGAACGTTTGTTATGTTAAGGATCACTGTCACTGTGCTGGTAAAACAAAATGTAATTCAACCTTAACATTTTTAGACATAGAAACCTCACCTTAATATCATTTTAGCTCAGTTGGTTACCGAGACAGCATAGTGTCCAGCGTTCAATAACCTTTCTGGGCCCGTTACATTTTAAAAACCTATTTTGATTGTTTTTCATAGCAGTTTCGCAAACTGTATTTTCCTTTACACAAATCATTTTGAGAGCTAAAGTCATGCTGGAAAAATATGTCAATGCGTAGTTACACTTTTTGGCATTGGTACAGGAACTTTAATGCATTACAATATCTAACATTATGATTCCATGCCCTATGGCATCACCCATACAAATAAACTGTAATATGGGGAAAACGTTACCTCATCGTCGACATCGATGAAGGCTCTGCGGTTGAGTCTGTTTTTACGTGTGTTGCTATGTCTGATATTCTGGTCTTGAATTATTTCTGACTCCGAGTCTATGTCATACTGGTCCCGAAGTGTCGAGTGCCCGCTGTCTGCTTGGTAACAAAACATGATTAAATGTGTCAATAAGTTCGGTAAGTGTCAAAGTAACACAGCGGTCAAAACAATTCCGTGAATATCTCTACATGTACAATCACATCATCAAGAATAGTCTGTGTAATGTTGCGGCTATGAAGTTTGCACTGGTGACCTTTTATTAGACAATTATAATTTCGTGATTAACGATTGAGCAAAAAACAATAATTTTTGTCAACTGTTGTTATTACTTCTAAAATATGCACGTGCGTGGTGATTAATAAATAAGCGAAATTTAAACTCTCTTATAAGGAGAACTAAACAATATACATGTAATAAAAGACATAACATAACGAATAACAGGCGAAACAATTTATCGATTATCATTGATATTAGTTAAATGTGATAATGAAAGAACTCTAGGAAATAGAAACATTTACGGGGAAAGAATCGAGCAAAATAATTTCCAAAAGACGATAACAATAACCCCGCTCAGGCCATAACAAAATTAAAACAGACACAAATGTTATCTCGAATTCATGCATGTCATCTTATTAACACTTCCTAACTAGCAAATGCTGATATGACGTATTAGTATTTTCTGCAATAAGATATATATAAAAATAGATTAAACCTGAACAATATCTAAAAAACAAAACAAACAACAACGTGTATACGACTAAAGGAAGGATTTGTACATATATAGTTTTCACAGTATGTTTTCATATTAAAAATAGTATATATATATAATTTCTAAAAATACGAGCAAGCATTATATCAGACGGTATATTTCATACTATTGGTTATATATATATCCTTATAAACTGTATATTTCGTACTATTAGTAATATATCTATAATTGTAAACTGTGTATGTCATTATATTAGTAATATTGTTGCGAAAATGCACTATAAAGTGGCCGAACCGACTTCTCTGTATGCTCGGGGAGCAGGTCGACTCGCCCGAAGGTGTTGCGCTGCCGTGCGTGACAATATCGAGGGTAGTCTACACTTGGTCAAGCCGCTATAGGACGTATTTCGCGTACTGTTTGCACGCTAACCTTATGGTTAGCATTCATATTACTTGTAGCTTCTTACTACAATATTATCATTGTAAACTGTAGATTTCATACTATTACTAATATATCAAGCAATGTAAAATGCAGATTACATATTAAAGGATGTATGTGTATATATTCTGGTTGAATTTATATAAAAAAAAAATAAAAGTTGTTAAGAATCCAATAGGAGTTTGATACATAAGATGAATATGAATTACTACGCTTTATTACTGTGCAAAATATCGATAGTTATGTCAACGTCACTCGTGAATTATTAATGCTATTCTAAGCGTAAAATGTATTTACACTGTGTTAGAAACACTGAAGTAATTGTTGCCGGTTTGGCATTACCAGATGTTGCATTTTCAGCTCAGCAGACTGGGACAATAATCAATATCTTACACATATCACATATCAAGGCAAGATCTGTATAAATGATTTGTAGCTCAGTGTATTACAAAACACTGTCCATGTTGCATTTCACAGACAATGACTTATTATATATCCCTATTCACCTCAACATGCAAAAAACATCGTTTTCCATATAATGCGTAACCATGTGACGTATGGATTTATAATCGTTCTATATGTACATGTGGTACATAAGTATCTTTTCCTGTGTAGATCAATCTTATAAAACATCTTAACTTTAAAATATCAGTAACTACAGAACTACTGTATAACTACATTCTCCACACGAACTTAAAACGCAAAGGCGTTAATAAGAACAACGACAGGTACAGAGGGAGAAACAAAAGAATATGGTCTTGATTACTCCCCCCCCCTAGAACAACAAATAAACCGAATACAAGGCCATTATCCATATGCTCACTGTGTGATGTCATGTATAATCAATGTAAATGTATAAGTGGAATTATATTATTAAAGTTTAACCTCGAAAACGTTATATAAGTCAACATTTGAAACTTTCTGTATGAGCTATCGTTGTTCATAGCATGTACAGCATAACATGTTAGAACACACCTCAACATAATCATTTTTGGCTTACATGAAATGTACTATACGATTCACATAGATACATAATACGCAAAAGCATATCCGGAAAAGTAAAACTGTGGAATGCACCTATAAATAAGCAATGTATACGACCGCGCGGTCTCTGTAACTATCATTTTTTCGTCTATTAACGTCCACCAAGTTTATATTGTTTATAGAGTGTGGCTGGGAATCCCCAAATCATTATCACAATCACTCAGTGGTAGAGTGTAAAATTGCATTATTTATATTCCATTGGGATAAGGGAATTTGTTCTACCGGCACAAACGTAATGCACCAACGCATCTCGTGACGTCACACCCGTTACTGTACGTGTGTTTGTGTGTAATACCAGTTAATTCCACCATCTTGACACACATGATACAATACAGCAACGACATCCTGTATTAATATGTTTTACGGTCAAACCTGTCTCTATAACTAGTCAAACATTTCTGGGAGGTCATCTGTCCAATATTGCAGACAAACCTGCAGAAGAGAGTATCTATCCATAATAACATTTAAACCTGTCTGATACGCAAGCTGTATATAGTTACCACCTGTCTTTAACTATAGTCAAACTTGCATCAGGGACTGTGTCTATACAGGTAGCTGTATCTGAAGAGAGACCAATTTTCTATAGCTACATGTAGCATATGTGAATTTACTACAGTCATATCTAACTTAGAAATCAACTGCATAACTTATTCATATACATACAACTATTACCTGTCTATAACTAGTCAAAGTGTTTTAGAGACCATCATTCTACAGTCAAACTTGCATGTGAAGCATCTCGTCTATAGCTACAAACATGTACGAGAAACCACCTTGCTATAAGTATCATTCACTACAACGTATGATCTCATTAGAGGCACTATATCCCTATAGCAACTACTACCACCTGGCTAGGACGTCTGATATAACTATGTCCTAACACGATCTACGTATTATCTCTTCTTCGTATTAGGAACCACCGTCCTTAAATTACCATAGCTGTTGATAAACAATACTAAATCAAACTATAAGGAACCTGTCTATAACAACAAATTTTCTAATTAAACATATGTAAAACGTCAAAAATGTTAGTATACCATACATAATGATTATAATTTGTTTACCGAGATCATCACAAATATTGTCCTCTTCACACGTTTCGTCTCTCGGAAGTCGTGCTCGAATTATACGTGGTGAAGGTAAAGATCCGGAAATGGAAATGACGTCTTCGAGTAATTCATCTTCAGCAATGGAGGTTCCCCGACTGAGATTCAATGATTTCATACTGCAAAGTTAAATATAAAAAAATGTGATTTTGCTATTGTGCAAGTGAACAAAAAACAGTGCAGTAACACGTGTGAAGTGCATATTTTAACAGTAATGATTGTGTCGACATTCGCCCTGTGTCGTTAGTAAACACTAGATTAAAAAGTGCATCGGATGCAAAGATATTCATAGAAGACAATATCTAATTTTCCGCACAATAACATCAAAAATATGTCGCGATTTCATATATAGACAATTTAAAGCCTATCTATCGTGAAATTTAATACGTCCTGAATCTACGTACAAAATAATCCATATAAACATTACAATTCAAACAAAAACTAGTTAAATCTGCACAACGTCACTAACTTTAAGCCGAAATAGATGACAAAAGAAAAATGAAGCTGTACTTACGAAGGTGGACCACTGTGTATGTAGTCGCTCATAAGAGACCCCCGCCGTTCTCTCTCTATCAGAGAAGCGTTAGAGGACGACCGAGAATGGTTCTGTATCTGTACATGTCAAACAACCACATACCATGACATTAATATTGCAACACAGTCTGACAACACTTCGCCTTAACATGGAACGACGAGCGGTCTATGTCCTCACTACCGGGTCTATGTCCTCACTACCGTGTGGAGGAAACCAGACACTATTTGTCGTCGTTGTCTGATGATTAGGCTAATTACATTTAATTTGATCACGTTGTCAATATAATTATAAACCACTGAGGTCGAACGGTCAGATGTATAGACAATGGATCTGGTTCTAAATCAGTTTATCGATTTTAAGAAGCAATGTAAAACTATCTACCAATATGATGAAAATATATCGATCGAATGACATAAAGCGTTTTTTTGAGCACATTAAACATACAAATGTTTCCTTTGCAAATGGTAAGTCAATATACTTTGCACACATGATATATGAACAGTTGAAGTTCCATTTTGGTCTAAAGATGTTTTTGTTTGTTTTTTTGTTAAGATGTTTTTTATATATTGTACATATAGCTCTTTGTGCGCTTTGAGTTGCATTACAGTTTTGTATACAATTCTTTCAAATGTGACATCATTGATTAAGAAAAATTTAAGTATTTTCAAATATTTTACATGTAAAGTGTTTTACACTATTGTATAGTTATGTAACAATGTAAAAAAAAAAGAAATTGTCAGTTAATCTTCTTTCACCACTGCCTTTATTTAAACATACACATTTAAATTTGTGCATAGTATCGATATGTGACAAACCAAAAGGTATGTGTGATTTTACCAATATATATGTAACTAATTTTATATCAGAGGAATATCAGTATGCACGCTGAAATTTTCATTTTGCTTATTAATATTTAGATAATGATTAAAACAACCTCATAACAACATTATACTGAACTTTTCTCTAAATGCCAGTTTCAGGTCTTTCATACCCGAAATAGGATTGTAAGAGACAATTACTCTCAGCCCTTAACTGTCGGGTTGTTTTCTTCAGTAATTTTTGCGACTGGAATTGATCTGTTGTTTTTATTATCTGTTTTGTCCCCCCCCCCTCCCCCCTCACGTTGTCTTTGTAATGATACTGACTAACTACTGTTGGTACGCTTTATGACGTCATTAATTATTTATTATACAAAAAGAAAGGTGTAGCTATAGCTAAGTTTAATATATCGTTTTTGCAAACCTGTTTATTACTGGTCCTTAATTAAAAGGGTAACAATCTGCTTTGGAGGAGTTACTTCCTCTTTGTGTATCCACAATGTAAATTTCTTTTATATATGTAAACAATGCGTTCACCACTGGATGTAGCTGTAAAGAGATAACTCATATAGGCATTGCCTGATGTCCAATCCTGTTGACTTTTTTGTCAATAAAATATGATGAAATTAAAAATCATACAAATTTACTCGACACGAGACCATTTGATATATCGTTGATGTCAATTTTTTGAATATTTCAATACATAAAATACTTACCATAGGGGTGGGGCTATACTTGGGGACACTTTGGTGTATGACCGCCTCCAGTAAATCATCATTCGTGTCGTGTAGTTGTTGGTTAGCATCACTAGAACATCAAAACATACGACACAGCAAGGCTTAATGTTTAGAAAATTTAAGTACATTTTTGTATGTCATGGACTTTCACATCTTATCTAAATGAATATTAAAGTCAAATTTTCGAAATACTTTACTCTGATCAAGTTGATATAATCCTATATCGCAAAACAATATATTTGTTTAATAATTCACTGACATTATCCTGTATGTTTAATATACGAAAATCTAGCTTCTTTGTTTGAAAATGCTATATTGCACCGTGCAACATATTTTTTGGTATTTCATGGTCGTCACAAATGCACGCTCGACCAAGCGTTTCTTCGATGCTGGACTCTAAAAACGCAAACAAGAGGATTTGCAGTCCTCGAAAGTGATTTCCAGGATGTAATGGACACAGCGGACATAAGAACACCAAGAAGCGATTAATTCGTCTAAGAGGACATTTATTTTATCCTTTATTAGAAAGATCCAAGACAAGTAGGACAACAGGAGAAGTGAAAATCACCAACGTACAGGAAGTCTTATGTAACAACTAAGAACCAACAGAAGGAGGACAACAACAAGTGTTTCATAATTGTTACTTTGTATCATGTACAGGATGCAGAAAGTGTATGTGATGTCCACAACATGTTCAAGTTGAAGAATGTCAGTGTTGTGTGTACAACTGTGCTTAGAAAACCGAAAAACGTAGGCAAACGTATTTTTGAAGGACTGTTATGAAGTAGAATCTCAATAAACTCCATCAATTTGTCTAAGCTATGTCGGAACAAATATATAATTACTTACAATTGTACTATGTCCTTGTTAAGGATATTTCAAACAAGCATGCCTACGCACAGTTAACCATCAAGTTCAATGACAAAAATATCGTGACAATTAAAATCTATGACTGCGGTAACAGACCTAATTTGTTTCTTTATCAAATGAATTAAAAGTTAAATAAACACATTTTACGCAATGATATGGTGTAAATGATTGCAGTTAGGTACAGTAGTCACCTGTTACATAAACATGATGCGATACAAGAGACATAAATATCTAAAGCAACGTCGTGTCGTTGTACAAACATCACCCACTAACATTTGTATGTTATATTTAGGTAACATCAAATTGCGCTTTGTGTTATAGTGCTGTGTTTTTATATGATATAAAAGTATTAAAACCGGAAATCCCACTAAACATTGTCATGTTTGGTGAAAAAGTTAGTGCATATTGCGTCATACCCGTTTTGGCTAAATGTAGTTGTGTTAATAAAACGAAACTAAAATGTCTTATCTTACAATATACAAAGTACATCAGTGCAAATGACCTTTCACGTTTTCTGTTCCGTTTTGATGCCCTGTAACGTGTCAGTCATAAAAGAAAAGATTTAGAAAATATATTGATATCATGTGATAAAATCGCTAGGAAACCGAAATAAGAAAGCATCTATGATAAAATAAAATATTTCTAAGACTATGCAGAAGCCAAAATAAACAATAGATGCATGGTTTTCTTTTATTATGGACTCTTTTCTAGGTTACTAAAGATAAACAAATTAATTAATTTTGCCGGGCTCAATTTGTATTTTTTTGTTCTACAAACGATAGATGTTGCTCTATCAAATATGACCGTAAATAGTTGAAGAAAAACGGATGCCGTTTCTATAGAATATACACAGTAA
Source organism: Chlamys rubida (assembly GCA_032359455.1). Taxonomy (NCBI): domain Eukaryota; kingdom Metazoa; phylum Mollusca; class Bivalvia; order Pectinida; family Pectinidae; genus Chlamys; species Chlamys rubida. The sequence goes on from JAUMHH010038535.1 coordinate 7,668, forward strand.
CTAGCATAACATGTGAATGCAAGAACTACTTTTCCCATGAAAGAGTATTTAAGTAAAAAAAAAAACCAGTTTCATATGATGTGAATTTAGTAAAGTACAATAACATATGGTGCAAATAAAGAATGCAACATATGATTTGAATTAAAAAATTACATTTGCTACGTAAGAATACGACGTAAGAGTTTGAAGAGTGCAATTACACAAACATATGGTCATACTGAATGATGAGATAACCAAACAACCTCTGTGATACTTACTGTAAAAGATGGAGCTGCCGGGTAAGATTATCTTGTTCCTTCACGATGTCCATCACAGTCTCCTTCTCACTGTCAAATATTAATTCGAAAATTTCATTAATTTGGCAGATGATGAAAAGTAACTGGTGATTTTGTAAGCTGACATTCAGTAAAACTCGCGCTTCTATATTACATATATATGAGTATTAAAATCATCACAAATGATTTAAATGCAGAGGTAACAACAACCCCATGGACGCTTACTGGCGATGCCACTAGTACCTTATTACTTGTTAAACACACATACATGTAGTATATATTGATTGAGTTTCTAGATATAGAACGGTTCCACTGACAGAATATAATGTGTTATCCACTGAACAATTAGTGGGGTCATTATCACAATTATAATACTACGAAAGAAAGACAAATTAAATAATCGACCACACCGTCAATAAACACTAGAACAACAGAAAGATACACAACTGATCAAAGGAAACAATCGAAACAGGCAGAATAATACTGAAAACGTTCTAATGGCTTGTCTTTGAGAAATATTCTACCACAAATTCCAATAAGCTTGTTTATTCTTTTTCTTAAATGTAAATGTTTGCTTTAAAATAATAAGTACTTTAAAACGTTCTTATCGCTTGTCCCTGAGAAATATTTTCAACACAGATTGCAATAAAACTTGTTTACTCTTTTTCTTAAATGTATATTATATGCTTTAATATAATATAACGATAACTTATCTGCTAAGCAATATACACTCAAGAACAATTTAAAGGTTTTAAATGTCTCTTAATATATGGCAATGTTTGCTCGTATCTAAATTCATAATTATGATTAAATTGGTACTAATAAATTTTGAATCGATAAATGTATAGAAATTAACCGTTTGGTCGAGAGACACTAAACATTCCAAATATTAAGAATATAACCAAAATTATTTGTACACGATAGCGAATATATGCAAGTTAGATGTCTTCATGAAGCACGCTATTTATTGTCTGTCAGTCCCACGGAACCTATATGCAGTTTCGTGGTCTTTCAAGAAATTGCTGAACTTTTTATGGTATTTCATTTTTCAATGTATTGATTTTTTATCGATGAATATATAAAGAGTTATCCAGAAAGTCAGGATAAGTTATACATGCTTTAAAACTCACACAACTAAATCATTTTCTATGATTGAGTACTAAAATCGATGATTTACCCTTGGATAGCTCAGCAGCTCAATATATCAATAACAACGACGACGAAAAAATAAAATTAAAACAGTATGTCTGCCTGAGCATATAAAAAAATGATATAAGGACTTTTGTGGTACAGGATTGATGTGCTAAAGAGTTTTTGTGGTACATGACTTTTCAAGAGCTTTGAGACCAGATACCTATACCTAGAATCACAGGGCACCAAATACGGTCATCGTAAGCAAGATCTAGATTTAAAGTCTCTATATCCAGTCTAAATTGTTTCTGATCTTTCCATATAAACATTGTTCTATCAGGTGGTTAGGCTAGCTATATCCGTATACATTAGAAGCTTTATGCAGAATTAGAGTTTCGCGATATGATTAGAAGATCTACAGACAAGTTCAAATTAATTTTCAGCATTTATACAGCCTATGTAAATTGCTATAAAGTTACAATAATATTAATATGAGGTAACGCGACTTACCGATGTAGTTCCCGACACTTGTCCGTGTAGTTGTTGCGTACCGACACCAGTTCACTCCTGACGAGCGCCATGTTTGTGCGAGAGTCCGTCAACTCGCTCTTCAAGTGTCGATTGGCTACAGACATATCTTCCAAACGTTTTTTCATGTCCAAAAGATGTGTCTCCAGCTCTTTGTTTTTCTGACCATTACCCTCCTGATCAACAGATAAAAAGAGCCAGAACTGATGACACCAAGGACGATATTGTGATTTAATTTGATTATGCACATACCCGTCAATCCATCAACAATCAATACTGTCATGATAAATTACATGTTTATGTGTTGAAATGGACACTGGTAGAAGTTGTTGATAATGTCGGTTTCCTGTACGTTGAGAATATGCTTTAATTTTTATTTCGATTTCATAAAAAACTAACAGGTCATCGACATCGTACAGTAATTTTAGGATTAATGGAATGTGTCAAGAAAGAAACTGAAAGAAACAGATATATCA
>JAUMHH010038546.1:0-10077 GCA_032359455.1 Chlamys rubida
TTGCGTTCATGGTCTAATGAATGCATTTCTGCTGGTAATGTTCATCTAGTGGGTCGCAGCGCAAATGTAAATATAAACAAATGACGTAACAATCAATACCTGCTCACAAGAGCAGATGACTCTGCAATAAGCAAAGACGGAATATGATGATTGATAACTGTTAAATGTATAATTATTACTCCTACATTACATATATGTTCTTGTGCATTGTTCATTATTTGTTCGCATTCCACAGTTTTGCTTGCAAATTAATTCCTGGTGTTAAAGATTTCCTGTCTTTTTGTAACTAGTGAAGCCGGGATTACAGCGCGAGAGCTAGATGTAATTAACATATCTGGTTACAATTTGTACCTATTGAATTAGACTACATAATCCTTACCAAAACAACATAAGCAGGAGTGGTAGAAAAGGGACACATATACGGACCCTTTTTATTATTAGCTACGGTAAATCGTAGTGATAATAATAATAATATACAACATTTGATATAGCGCCCTATCTTGCTAACATAAGTCACTCTAAAGCGCTTAACAGTACATAGATACATTAATTAATACAATTTTGAGGAATTCGCAGGAGCTGCCTCATCAGGCGCTAACTACTAGTCCTATGCCACCTGGCTAATATCTCCCTATGTGTATATGCCTGCATGTGTGCTGGAGAGTTCTGTTTTGTAGTGGGACCTTACTTCCAATGGCATCTTTTATAGTATCACCTCACTTGAATGCTACAGCACACATACCGCAACATCCACCCCAGACCATTGCATACTCCACCTGGGTTGTTGGAGTTGTGTGGGCAGGAGAAAAACACTTTCTCTGATATTCCATGCGTACGACGACTTCGAGGATCGAACCCCGGCCGCCTGCGTGGAAGGCCGAAGTGTTAACCACTGGATCACTCCGCCCAGTACAATATCCTTTGTATTGTAAAGCTTAATTCCATGTGAAAATACATGTACCTATCGACCGTGACAATCTATACTTTAACAGAAGTAACGTTGTGACTAGGGACAGTGACGATTTTATTGTTTACCGTCATTTCCGTCGAATACATTGTCCTCGGCTATGGACTGTACGGTGATGGTCTATGCAGTTAAGAGGTAGTGTCCCTGACCATGGACTGGGATGATATTTGCAAAGCAATTATCTCTTCTAATTATATATGTAAAATGACAATCTATAATGTTAGAAGTAGTAATCTTGGCCTTTGATTGTATAAAAACGATTCTTTTGTATATATATATATATCGATAACAAATAGTGACTCGGCTATGAACAGTGACGAGTTTTACTCTGTAGAGGTGCGACTTTGATAAAAGAAAATTAAATCCTGAAGTACTAAGATGTGACCTCAACCAAGGTCAGTTACATGAACGGTATATGAAGTAACTGAATGAGTACTGTACCTTCTTTGTTAGACTGGCCACCGTCTCTAGAATATTTAATTATTAAGAAAAAAGTTTAACTTTTTTTTTTTATCACTTGGATGTCTGATTCTAAGGTCTAAACTAGGGGGAGATAAACTAGTAGTAAAATGCAGCTGAGAAATTCTTCATAAAAACTTAGGGGATGGTAGCAAGTCTGCTTCTTTGTGAGTAATAGTGCTTTAATGGCTGAAAATCTCATCTAGAACATCAGGGTCAATGGTATCAGGCTGTATTAATATTTCACATATAACGAAAACGTAATATACATATATACAATGTACGTAGTTCTATTAGTGATATTTCTATCATGTATATGTAGTAAAACACTATTATCAGAGTTCCTCTTGAAGAAAAGTATTAACGCTGCCCAAATATATTCACCATAAAAGATGAAAGTAGTTTTTTATTTCGTTTATGAGATGAATGTTCAAGTTTGATGTTAAGCTGACCGTATTCTACACTTACGGTGTCAGGTCGAGTGCCCCCTGTCACCATCACGTGACCATTACGTCTCTGTGGGGAGGAGAGTAGCATGCTCATAAACCGGGAATTATGGCGGATGAATTTATGATGAGGTTTCTACAAGTGTAAGCAGTGTGACCACGGGGACGAGGTATTTTGTGATTGAGTTGAGTCAATGGACTTCACGTGGTTCCTATTATTCGGCAATAAGGGAGCTATAATTAGATTAACTAGACAGCAGGGCCAATCACTAACTAGCGAGCTAATTTGTTTGGTTAGAAGAGAACATGGGTCTGGACTGTGTTTTACAACCGTCGACGAATGTACCTAAATAGTACCGGAAAATAAACGGACGGTCATTACGATTATATTAGGTACAGATACGTTGTACATGACGTTGTAAATGCATGACGGTCACTCGATCAGCATGCTTTTTAGACGGACTGTCGGGACTAACATAATAAGTGTGTGCACTTTGTAACAGTATAACTGGAAAGTAGAAATACAACAGCAAGACCGGGGTTCGAACTGCGAGCCTACGAACTCTAGATTGACGCACTAACCAATTGAGCAACTTGTTCGTCAGCGATCGACCCAGTCCAGTTCTTCTGCATCCTCTATCCTTCTGTAAAGTCGTAGACCCAATGACACACTTGACCCTATATCATCTTCCGTGGGTATATGTAGTAGGGCACAAAAATGAATCAGGGAAGGAAGAATAAAGAATAAAACGGCCAGACCGGGAATCAAACCCAGGACCTACCTATATCTAGCTCTAACCAATTGAGCAACCTGGTCGCCAGCGATAGATCAAGTCCAGTTCCTCGACCACAGTAAGGAAGGCCTTAAAATCAGTATATTACGTGTGGGTGCAGTAATTCATTTCGCTATTGGAAACGTGAGCTGACCTAAATAGTCATAGAACTTTCATTTTTGAGTGCACCTAGAATCTAAACTACATAATATGCATTACTATTTTCAGGAAGAGATATACAAATGACTACAATGATGCATAACCACGTCAGACGTCATGAAATAGAATGTCCCTCGCGGATCGTCTGCCAATGGAAACAATCTTTTCCAAACAAATGACACTGAAATGCATGCGTAACTTTTGCCCCGTAGAAGTTCACCATGCTTATCACTAACGTTGAACCGGATAAACGTTGATTATCTGCATTACTTGTACTTGGTGCTGGGGTTAACTTGTATGTTATTTTTGTAGAAAAAAAATCATATATGTATATCTATGGGATTTTTTTTTTTAGAAAATTTCAATTTATAGATACAATTGTACTAAATAAAAGTAACTACGCCAAAAACTGATTTGAAAATGGCACAATATATTATCACAATCATAAGACGAAGCACATGTATACGAACTATATAAACATGTTTTTTTTTCTTTAAGATAACAGTCATATTCATTATTCATTCTGTGATTTAATGCACATCAACACCTTTGCAGATTTCCGGTCTCCCTGCGCCTGCCCGCCGGAAAACACATCAGCCACGGCATATATGAGAATTGCTCTAAATGATTTTATACTCTGCACTCTGCATTATCCACTTCAAACAATTATAATTTCACTTCAATATTTTATGTAGTCTGCAATGTGTTTCCTGAAGAGGTGAGAGTTTTCCCGCAAAAATGGTTATATGTATGCAGGAAGGAAGCACTCCAGCACGGCAGTTGGTCTAGTAAGAGTGGTCGTTCTTATCTTAAATTAATCTAACTTTATCCGCACGGGGGCGTCTCTGTCAACTGTCAAACTCTCTATTTCTAACAAATCAAAGGTCATGGGATGAATTTACGAGGTCAACTGTTCATTATAATAACGAGTTTAAACTAAAGATATCAAACTGCTTTCTGATTCACGGAAAACGATACACTTCACAATGCGATGACGGTAACATAATGTACATTTATAGCTATACTGAAGTACCACAGACGGTCAAGATCACACAGTGGTCACTCTAGATATATAGAAACAGCGGGACAACAAGGTCAAAAGAATTTGTCTACACTCCAAATCCAGGTCAATCTTTGTAATGCTAATAGAAGTTACTTAAAACCAACTGCATATATTTCAAGAATTTGCACTGGTGTGTCTATTCGATACTGTATTTTATATTACATAAAGATCACAGGTATATAGTGCAGACTGAATCAACCCCTGTACAGCGAGCACCAGTACGTATGTTACAATAAAAGATAATATACAAGTAACTCTTAATCTGTGTTGTGAAGAACTTATTTCTTGTATCATTTCTTCTTGGCTGCTTCTGTCCAAACGCCTGGAGACCCATAGAGAAGTGTTCTCGTGTCATGATTTGCACAAAAACAACTTTTCTTTTTTTAAAACCTACTTATAATTTTTACAATGCCGATTTTTTTTTTTAAATGTTCGATAATTTGATAATAAAATGCATAAAAGGCATGCCGCTTTAAAAGTAAAGAATTGCTTATCTTAAATGTCATTCCTTGAACTGTGGATCTATTCTTGTTAATGTTGCGAGTTGGTATTTTCCTATCAACATGGACCGTTGGATGGAATTATCAAAAACATCATGGAAAACATTTTATGCTGACGAATTATTCAATTAGCTAACATATAAATAAAATGTTCAGCTTTTAAATAAATAATTGTTCATTGACGGCCTCTGCAAGGAGAGATAACCTGATAACAGTGACATTAATACTCCCCGTGCACAAGTCAAGATACATCTATGTCTGTATAATTATAACAACAGTTAAGCCTTTTGCAAACAATGTTCATTTTAGGTCCTAGGTGATAACATTAAAAAAAATGGTGATTTTAACACCCGTTTCTGATTGGTGAAAGATATCGATACAAAACCGATGAATAGTCTTTTTTCTTTTTCTTTTTTTGATTGTCTTCCAAACATCCGAATGTACTTTTTAAAAAAATGGTCAAGAATGTTTTTATATACAAAACAAATGCATTGTGTTGCATCAACCGCTTCTTGGATTCATGTGTATGTATTTATTAAGATATAGCACAGAATAAGAATACATTCTCTTTTATACAATTTTACGACAAAACAAACAAAATCTTGGTCTAAAAAATGAAATGCAACCGTCGCTAGTTCCTTTAATGATAAACTTTTTTTTAAAATAGTAACATTAAGTTATTTCCGGATCTTGTTTTAATTCTATTTTGACTATAGTGTGCTGTAAAATGACCATCACGTAAAGCCGAATGTCGTGTTTTCCAGTATCCTGTTATACTTCGGTCAGCATGCCTCCCACTGACCGTCTTCTTTGGTGGTCAGTAGTTGACCATCCACACTGTTGGCTAAATAACTAAACAAATTAATCTCAGGCATTTTTCGTTTATCTCAAGAAACCGCGGACATTTTGATGCGGCCATGTTGGTGACGTCATATGTCATTAAAAGTAAATTGGGGCTATCAAATATGTATTTTTGTATAAATACGAGCGGCCGACGGAACACCAGTTCTTGTTTCAGTGTTTGGGTTTAACATAAATACATCGCGTGCGATATCCTCTGCTATTTACACAATCTGTCGTGTTTATTACTCTAGCCAAACTGCAACAAACATCTAGGTGCATAATATGAATCTTAAACCGGAAGTGAGAGGTCCTGAGTGGCCGTACCATTGCCGCCTTTTTCAGATAATTCCACATATATGTATTTGGAAGTGCTCGTATTATTTTAAGGGCTATGCATACTACACATGCACCTGCTACGTGTCCTCATTTTCACAAAACCAAACATCCGGCGTATTTCTTTGCCATTTAATGGCCAAGCGTATTTAAACCACAACTAAGAAAAATAATAAATCTGGTATTAGAATGTACAGAACACCATTTACATAGAAAAAAACCCAGCTTCTAGTGAAAAATTATTTTGTTAAGATATTATGCTTTATTGCGTTTTATTATGCAGCAGTTTCCATTTATGCATAACAATAAAACATGTCGAAGTATCTCGAAGTCGAAATATACTGCTATATACACCTTGTAAAACATAATGTCCTTCAGCTATATACACCTTATAAAGCATAATGTCCTTCAGCTAGATACACCTTATAAAACATAATGTCCTTCAGCTATATACACCTTATAAAACATAATGTCCTTCAGCTATATACACCTTATAAAACAGCAATATACACCTTATAAAACATAATGTCCTTCAGCTATATACACCTTATATAACATAATGTCCTTCAGCTATATACACCTTATATAACATAATGTCCTTCAGCTATATACACCTTATAAAACATAATGTCCTTCAGCTATATACACATTATAAAACATAATGTCCTTCAGCTATATACACCGTATAAAACATAATGTCCTTCAGCTATACAGCTATATACACCGTATAAAACATAATGTCCTTCAGCTATACAGCTATATACACCTTATAAAACATAATGTCATTCAGCAATATACACATTATAAAACATAATGTCCTTCAGCTATATACACCGTATAAAACATAATGTCCTTCAGCTATATACACCTTATACACATAATGTCCTTCAGCTATATACATCTTATAAAACATAATGTCATTCAGCTATATACACCTTATAACACATAATGTACTTCAGCTATATACACCTTATAACACATAATGTCCTTCAGCTATATACACCTTATAAAACATAATGTCCTTCAGCTGTATACACCTTATAAAACATAATGTCCTTCACTCCACCTTAAATCTATATAGTGCTCCGTCCTATAGATGGAATCCCTTTTATACAGAGAGACCAGGAATTATTCGTATGTAACTTTCCCCTTCACTTAGACAGTCACTGCTTCTTGTAAATCACAAATAGCATTATATAGATATATATCTCATTGAATCAATTAGACTTTTATTTACTTTATCAGATAACCCGATGTTCCTATCATGTGATGAGGCAACAAGCGGTAATATCGACCGATTGCTGAAATAACGTCCGTGACGAGATTTCATCACAGCGAGCATGGTAAGCTTGTAGGATAAGAAAACACTTGCAGTCTGCTTCAATCAAAAACAGAACCGCTGTGTTACTAGGTTTGATAGATTTTTTCGTAACAGTCATTCATGAAAATAAAAACTTGAACAAATTCTCATTTCAATGTGGAGTCGTAGATATGATAGCTTACTTTCTGTTTAGAATGTAAGCTTGCTATGCTGCTGCCCGAGTTATCATAAGTGGTGATGATGCGGCAATAACGGAGATGTTCCCTGCCACGCATCACTGTCTTATCTCAGGGGTTATCGTTACTGTTACTCTCAAAAGCCTGCATAACGAGTCGTAAACACGATGATAGAGGGCGCTATGTACAATGTAACAGATTTTATATATTACACGGGTATATAGGTGATAACGTATAAGTCCTGTAATTATAATATATACATGTACAATATACATTAATACGGGTATCGTATAAACGTATACATCGTATACCAGTATTGTCATTTTAGCACTTTTCGCTCATTATATTATGCGCTTTTATATTATTGCACTAAATGAAGTTTTTGTACATAGTGTTCTATTTCATTTATTGTAATCGCTCCAATACGTTAATGACATTATCTGTTAAAATTCATTAAAAATGCTCCATAATTGAGCTTGAGCAAATACACTTAGAGACAAGCTTTGAATTTTACATAAAAGTATTTTCATATTTTTGGTACCCATAGCATATTACATTGACTGAAACGTACGTGAAGGTATTTTGTCGTCTGAAAATGACCGGGCTCTTGCCCTCTTTGATACCCTTTTGGGTTTCCGTAGTCCTATATTTCACTTGTTACTTTGTCCCTTCTTTGTTTTGGACTATTGCAGTTGTCTATCCCTTGGCAGTAGTTTTTCATGTGTAGAAATTGTATCATTAACATATCAGCTTACTCTATTCACTAATCGGATTAGGCGGCTAATCCTACCAAACGTATGACCTACTTTGGGAAGCAGACAACGGTTTCACTCTTGGAGACTTTCGCCACTGTATGTGTATCTTGAAGTTTCAGTGACAGATACAATTGTAAATATGAAGGAATATATATTACGTACCGACAGTATTTTATCTATGTTCCGTTGTACATATGTAGATATGCATCCTCGATATCCAGGGGTTCCGTTCACTTTCGCCCTCTACACCCCTGGAATATGTCGTAGCAAAATTGAAGACACGAAGATAGCTGTTAGATTGGTCTCAGGTAAAAACAACTGACCAATCGCTAAGCTGATACCTGTCATTTGAAGATTACAAAGGAGAGGCGCCCGACTTCAAAGCCTGTCAATTTTTACCGTTATGTGACCGCGAGATTCTTTTGATGTATATCAAAGGGTCGAACAAGTCTTCTTGTCTCATCAACAAAGTGGCGCACACTGAGCCTTCAATTTTGCTATGACATATTCCAGGGGTGCAGAGAGCGAAAGAATTGGCCGTTATCTGTCTATAGTGTGCGTTTACAACGACCCCATGTTTGATCTATCCCATTAGTTTACGTGACACCAACCATACAAAAATTTCGTGCGAAGCGAAAACGATTCTTTATATCTGTCCAAATTATTGTAAATATTTTGTATTTTAATACAATAAGTCGAAGATAAAAACATGCGCATTTCATTCCTGTTTTTGTTTTCAAAAGATACGTTTGCTTAAATTCAGACATATGTGTCTACTGTCCGTCTGCTTATTTTGTTTCTTAAATATTATATATGTTGCGACTAGTGACGACACCAACATTTAATGAAACTTGAAAAGGCTTTGAAAATCCAACGATTACTTTATCGCGTAACCCAAATACGTGAAACCATATAATGACCTACTAAATCTATATAAAGAATGTTCCCGATAAAATCCCCCATGCCATAACATGTCACTTTCTTTGTTTTAGTTTTAAGTATTTACACAACTCAGTAGCGTTATGTGATTGTAGGATATTAGGACAAACATTCGGCACATACCTCCGCCGATTGGTGCGGTCTAAACGCTCAGCCGCGGGTCATTAAACTCGATCTGATAGACTTTCGAATATCTGACATTGTTTTGAGTGTCAAACCAGGCTCTCGGTTGATGAGGAATTAAAGGGACCGCTATGTTAAATGGCCCGGCTCGGTATTATGACTACAAACTTGAAGGTATCGCATCAAACCACAAGAGTGAGAGGAGAATGGCAGACCCAGTGTCGCCTGTATCATCAAGGAGCTTACAAGTGAAATCTCTTGACTTTAGTTTGGACAATTCTTGTCGTGTACGTAAGAATAAATTTACATCTCGGTGTTTTTGTGCCCGGTGTTAAGTGTTGGCGCTTTAAACTTGGATTGATTGAAGTGATGTATACAAGGATTGCACAATGTTATAGTTTTATCAGCTTATTTCTTTCCTTTTTGATAAACCCATGCACCGAAATAAAACTGCAATGTTACAGAAAAAATGGAGTCATTGATAAGCTTGGCACACTTAAATACCGATCAGTTTATAGTCTGCTGTGCTGTTGTGCAGGAAAAAAACATGCATTTTTCAAATATGAAGTCTAGCGTTTGAGTTTTCATCTTTCAGATCAATCGAAACGCTCAAATTTGACGAAGAAGGTGATGTTTTTGCCCAATGAGTATTTAAATGGTAACAACCAGGATACTTTATCACACCACGTAATATAATTTAAAATCTTGGATGTTAAATCTTAAAATGACCTCCATTGCTATTTTCTCGCCGACATAGGTGTTGTTATCAGTCGATATTGGCATTGTTACAATGTAGTTCCTTGGTGATATTTCATTGTTTTACATTACATAACTGATAGTAAGACTGGTGTTGTTCCATTTAGGATATATATACTTGATCGTGCTGTCTGGTATTAAATGGGGCCCTCACTCACATTTTACACCAGGAGACATCAGTGCCCGCAAGTTAATGATAAGTACAAACGTTATGTTGTTCTACAACAAACAGGAGGATTTCGTTTCATAATTTTAAGTCATAATCAGTCACACACATGAAGTGCTCATGGAAGACTTATCAAGCTGAAGTACATGTATGTAGTCACAATCAGTCACACACATGAAGTGCTCATGGAAGAAGTATCAAGCTAAAAAATACGTGTATATAGTCATAATCAGTCACACACATGAAGTGCTCATGGAAGACTTATCAAGCTGAAGTACATGTATGTAGTCACAATCAG
>JAUMHH010038557.1:0-24166 GCA_032359455.1 Chlamys rubida
TGGGAGACTATATTGCTTTGCATTAGTAAGCCTTTAGCTTACAGTTCTGGTTTATATAGGAGCAGGGGTATTAGTTAACCTTTGGCTTACAGTTCTAGTTTATTATTCATTTTTTCTCAGATCATACAAGACTGATTAAAAATTATAAATCTATTTTCAGGAACAAAGTTTAGTGAAGAAGTTTAAATCTCAAGGAGGTAAGTACACATACTGGTATTGTTTATTGTTAGCCCACCATCATCAGATAAAGAGCTTACCCACTGTGCTACAGGTCATGGTGTTTGGGAGTTTACTTTTCTGCACCATTACTTGGTATGGATTTAGATGGTTCTAAATTCTTGAAAAGACATGCAACCTTTAATTGTCATTGTATAAATAAAGAGGAAAGTGATTTTCAATATCTATATACAGTAAAAAATAGGGTTGAACTCTCTTCCTTAAAGATAAGTCATTTATCACATATGTGATTAAAATTCAATTGTTTGATCTTAGATATACCCACCGGTATACGTGTACTTACAGAGAGAAATAAATGTATATTTCTTGCTGAATAGGTGCCCAGTTGAAGGAGTTTTGTCAGTACGGTACTCGGGAGGAGTGTAAGAAACTCGGCGAGACCAAGGAACAGTGTCGGAAGTTACACTTCAGGAAAATCATCCACAAACACACAGATGGTAAATATCCTTTATCACTTAACCCTTTCACCCCTATGTAACTTTAGTAGACTCGACCAGGCATTGATATGGATGAGTCCATTATGGTCTACAGTGGTGAAAGGGTTAAACCTACATGTTGTGAGGTGACCAGTGTCCTAGTTTGTCCAATGAAATAATGAGATACTGCACTCATTATTAGTTTGTGACCTAAAAGCACTGTCACCTAGTACAACTATGATTGGTTGAAATTTTGAAGTTATTTGCCCTAGTGTACTTGTTCAGATTTTTAAGTCATGCAATCTAGTATAAATGTGATTGGTTGAAGACATAAAGCTTGATAGATATCTTTCCTTAAATATGTAATTTAAAAGATTTGTTATCATAATTTTGTAGAGTCGTTGGGTGATTGTTCCTTTCTGAACACCTGTTTTCACATGGATACTTGTAAGGTAAGATATTGATATAATGTTTCAAGATTTAGACAATTTAGGGCATTTCATGTTTGTGACTGTTCTACCCTAAAGTGTGAGATATTAATTTGGGCCTGTTCACCCATCTATCTGTCCTATTTTGGTAATGTCCCTCAGTATCATCTGATTTCAGTCAAACGTTGCCAGTGGTTGTATTTCCTAAAGGTGTATGCCTGTATAATGTACCAGTAAATAGTTATGTGTTACTGTGTGTACACATACTGTAGACAACTTTGATTCCACTAGTTAACAACAGTGACATCAGCTCTAATGAATCTCACACTTTTTCCTCATTTCATTTCACACATTAAAGATGCAGACAACATGTTTTCAATTAGGACTTGTTTTGAGGTCCTACACACAAGTTTCTGTGAACATAGGGAGTTAAACTTATATCTATCGATGATTCTGTGTATATTAATTAACCAAATGTATATAGTTACTGTATGTCATTATTATGTCAGTCTTAACTAAAAGCTTCAATAAGTTGGATTACCAGGTACTGTAAACAAGGTTATAAATACTTGTTTCTTAGAGTGGTTTTGCATACACTTCACTACCAAGTAGTTTGGTTATCCAGCAGACAAAGTTATATATACTGTGTGGAAAGTTATATAATACTGTGTACAGAGTTATATAAAACTGTATACAGAGTTATACATACTTCCACAGGATTATATGTACTGTGTAACAGAGTTTTATGTTCTGTATACATGTACCATGATAAGTTCACAGTAATATTCTTTACAAGTTTTCCATGATAGGGATTCAAAAATTTAACACGAGACCAAACATATTTTGGCAAGAAACACTACAGACCTAACAATATTGAACCACAAATTAAACCTTGCAGTAGCTTGTTTTCTTTCACATCACCGTGAAAGCCCCACTTCATTAAATCAAAGCTGTATGCAATACTTAGGTAGGAAGGTGGTGTAGCCAATTCTATAATTTGCTTTATATTGGTACTTCAGTACGTCCACTATGAGATTGATTACCCAGCGGTCAGTACTACTGACGCCCTAAAGAAAGACGCACTAGCCATGGCCAAGAAGGGACTGGATTCTGGAGATGTGCTTTATCCACCTCAGGTTAGTTCATTCTTCTCCTCATCCCTTTCCTAAGAAATGCGTAGTCAAACCAATAATCTCCTCTGACCAACACTAGTCAGTCTTTCTTATCTGTTCTTATTCTTTCTCTCCTTGACCATTGTCTTTCTTCTTCTCTCTCCTTCTTATTCTTTCTCTCCTTGACCATTGTCTTTCTTCTTCTCTCTCCTATTGTCTACTTTTCTCCTCCCAACATTCCTCTACCTCTCCACTCCTTGACCATTGTCTTTCTTCTTCTCTCTCCTATTGTCTACTTTTCTCCTCCCAACATTCCTCTACCTTTCCGTCTTCTCACTCCCCGTTTATCTTTTCGTCTCCCCATCATTGCTTCACTGATTCCATACAAACTTAGATTTAGCCATACAATAAGGTTGTATCAGTATTCTGTTATTATCCACAGTGGGTGCAGTGTGATCTGCGCTTCTTTGACATGACCGTTCTGGGGAAGTGTGCTGTAGTGATGGCTGACCCTCCCTGGGATATCCACATGGAGCTGCCATACGGGACCATGTCGGATGATGAGATGAGAAAGCTAGATGTTCCAGGTCTCCAGGATGATGGATTCATCTTCCTTTGGGTCACCGGAAGGTTTGTCATGTTTTCATCCAAATGAAGAAGTGGAAATTAATGTTAAAATTTATAAATTGTTTTCAGCTTTCTTGACAGGTAGTATGTGATGTTGTGGTGTCTGACAGCCATTTTTTCATCAACTTTCCCTTTAAACAACTTCTACAGAATGCTAAGGCCTGGATTCGTGATATTTGGCTAGTAGGTTGTTCCATTGAATGTAATCTGGTTGGCAGTAGCTTCCCCTGTCCAGACTCTGAGTTGAGGGTTGGTCTACACTACTTGATGTAGATGGATATCCATATCTGGGTTCTCCATTCAGTATTTTCGTCTTGTAAAATCTGATTTTGTGACCCGAGTGTCAATATTGATACTGGTATGTTAAGTTTAACAAGTTGATGAGGAAAAAGTTCGAAATTTGAACAACTCACTTCGCCCAGGCTTGGAATATTTTATTCTGCAGGTAGTAGTTAAAATCCTGTTTCATTTGTTCACAGGGCCATGGAGCTGGGTCGGGAATGCCTTGACTTGTGGGGGTGAGTACCATAACTTCATCTTCATCTCAGTGTGCAGGGTAGAAATTCTAACTGATTTAAGTTCAAGTAGAATAGTCATTGCTGACATACAAGAACTGCTACTTATTAGTGATTTTTCCTTGGATAAATTTCATGGAAATCTTTCAATTCACAATCTTCATTCCTTGCAAGTTAATGCAAAAATACAGTAGATTCTGCTTAATATGAATAATTGGATAGCCCATTTGTTTGAAAATTTTACATATTTAACCAGATTATTCAAATAACCAAACATGAAAGTATGATTGGTTGCCTTCATATTATTAATTAGTTATGAATTATGAATTTGGACAGTGAAGAACATATAAGGCACGTGAAAATATTTTTGTTTTCTTTATAAATCAAAAATAAAACAAATATATAGAATTTTAACATGATGTCAATGAAAAATTATTAAGAAGTATATCATATATCTTACAAAGTGATTAAGAGCAACTCTGTGGTCCTAAGTAATTTTAGCCAGCAGAAATCTATACTTAGGGAGATATGCTACTTTACACTATAACTGGGATTACGTTAGAGTTATCTCCCTTAAAATCTTTTAATGAACACCTAATTCAGGTTGTAATCATTGTATGAATTTAAATTACAATTTTCAAAAGAATTATTCATTAGTTTCATATCAATCTCCATGAAAACATGTTACAGATTTATTTTATGTTGAACTCTTTTAGAATGGAGATACATATTATTGTTAGGTAGTATATAGTCTTAACCTACAGTTACATTTCCACAGGTACAAACGTGTTGATGAGGTGATCTGGGTGAAAACAAACCAGCTACAGAGAATCATTCGGACTGGACGTACTGGTCACTGGCTTAACCATGGCAAGGAGCACTGTCTGGTCAGTAAAACACTAGGTCAAAGTCACACTTTATGTTTATATAACCAGTGGATAGTTGAAGTCAGCCAGGCTATCCTATTGAAGTCATTTCAACACATGACTGTTGTGACTGTCACATATTTGGGTCGATAGATTCCGAGCAAAATTGTGGTTTGAAACATTTTTCTGGTCAAAATATTTGATTTGGTTTTATGAAAAAATATTGGCCCATGTTTACGCATAATTTCCATAACAAAGCAAATTGTTGATGATTATTCAGTTTAAAAAACTGGATACATTATGGCAACTTATGTTAGGCCTTTAAAAAAGAAAACTTGTGACTGTGAATCTCCTTATTCAACAGACCAGCCTATAGCTATTAGTAAAGAAAGTTACACAATGCAAATCATTTATAGAATTAAACTGAAGTTGGGAGCCGTTATGTTTAGTCATACTGATGTAGTAACCTAATGTTTATTTTCCTTAATAATTGAAATTAACTAGGGCACACTAGCAATCCATCAAGGGCATATCAAGATTCATCAAGAAGAAAAACTAATGGTAGAGAAAATTGAAGCTGTTAAATATTTCAATCTTATGTTATAAAGTTAATGTGAAAATAGTAAAACTTTCTGAAGTTTGCAATCAGATTCCAATATGTCATCACTCCTTCTGCACATACAAAATGTCAGCTTTGACACAAGTTGTCCTGAAAGGTGTTAAACCCAGCCTGTCAGTAAACTGGGATTCCAACTCTGTCAGTCTTGTCCTTCAGTCACTAAAATGCCTGTTTTAGTTGTATTGTAATTGTTTATATTTTGGTAGGAACTAGCCAACAAACGGCAAAGACCCTCAAAGCCCTTGTCTTAGTTTGGTACACACATGAGTTTCATTCCAATTACGACCAAGCCTGAAACATAGAATGGCATGTCCTACAACCTCGACAGAAGATCACGTCTCTTAAAGACTTCCCTGCTGTATTGGCTGAAGATGTGGTCTCAGACAAGTCTGAATATATTGGCTAGAGGTGGCCTTTAAAGACAGGTCCTAATGTATGGGGTGGAATGTGACCTCTCAAGCGAGGTCCTACTCTATCTGGTTTGCCTGTTTAGTTTTAACTATACATATATATTTACATTTGTTAATCACAGGTGGGTGTAAAGGGAAACCCCCAGGGAGCTAACAGAGGACTGGATTGTGACGTCATTGTGGCTGAGGTAATTATCCACAGAAAACATCTGTTTGAATGTTTACATGCGCACCATATGTCACCTAGGTTCCCCACTTTGATGGAGGGCCACAGTGGCAAAGTGGTTAAGGTGTCTGACTGTCTACGATCACCTGCCCTCTGCCACTTGGTCACAGGTTTGAGGCCTATGTAGGGCAGTCACCAGGTACTGGCCACAGACAGCTGGCTTTTCTCCGGGTACTCCAGCTTTCCTCCACCGTAACAATCGGGCACATCATTAACCCTTTCACCACTGTAGACCATAATGGACTAATCCAGATCAATGTATGGTAGAGTCTACTAAAGTTACCTAGGGGTGAAAGGGTTAAAGGACCATAGCTATCAATAAGACATAAAACACAAACAAACCAAATCCCCCACTTTGGTCTATACCATGTATTATTACCAGATACATACCTTGTGAATCTTACTACAGTGATACAGCCAGTTTTCAGGCTATGTAAATATAAGGTCCTGTATTTCCCACTGTGATAATACATGATGTTGTATTACCCCAGTGGCCTGAACTCCTGTATGGCTGGAATTCATCAATTGTTATATACTGACCAAATCAATAAATCGAAACAATAATGGTTTCCAAACATTTTAGTGTTATTTTATACTAAGGCAAGATAGCACCTTAATCCAATCCTGGGCTTAGTTTTGTCCATTAGGTTTCGGTTGAAATTTTCAGGAAGCAAACTGAACATTAATACCTGGCAATGATGAGTAACGTTTTGAAATATTGTATACTACCCAAATAAGAACAGTTTTAGGTATGTGATTAAAGCAATTCCACACACGTTTATCTGATGTCTACAATTGCTCTTGTTTATCACTAGAATGGATATCTTTCATTTGAGCTAAAAGCCTTTCTGAAATATATCCATATGTCCTCATGCAATCGGAGACATCAGATGAACACATGTATGTGGTACTACCTATTTATCATATAAGTGTCCCAATTTAGTATGAACCTTGTTTTACCTTAAAAAAGTTATCATCTATAAAATATATAAGAGTATGCCTGTAATCTGACAAGTGTACTTAAATCTTAAACATACAAAATAAACATTTACATAAACAAAGTGATGTACTGTGTTTTTAGAGTTACTGCCCTTTGTATTAAATGTAGGTGCGTGCCACCAGCCACAAACCGGATGAGATCTACGGCATCATTGAGAGACTGTCTCCAGGAACCAGGAAAGTGGAACTGTTTGGACGACCCCATAACGTACAGCCAAACTGGTGAGCTATATTCCTTTCAGTAGTGGGTCGTGTTTTATCATGGTAGTTGTAATAGGTGGGAGGGTGTACTTATGACTTCATAGCCTCTTCCAAACTCACCTTCTCCAGCTTCCTTCATTTTGTGAAATTATTAAAACTTTCAAGTGTTTTAAACTGCAAACTAAGTTTTTATCACATTTCACTTCCCACTGTTTGCTTGACCCAAATTCAAGGTCACAAGGACAATAAGTGTTAAAAAATTATATGACTGCTTCTTATAACATGTTTGATGATTAAATATATCAAAACTATCCTATATATGACCTAGATTAGCTGTTATTAGAAGTTCAGATTCAAATATATTTTGTCAACATCATAAAGAAACAGGCAAGAAATACTTTCTTTCAAGAGAAGTAAATATAAGTTAGATCCCAGATTTGATGTGTAAGGTATCATATATGCTTAACTCTATACATGTGTTATGCGAGATATCATATGTCCTTAACTCCACACAAATCACAGGTATAATTTTGTAAGGTACCATATAACCTTAACTCTAACACAAATCACTGGTATAATTTTGTAAGGTACCATATAACCTTAACTCTAACCCAAATCACAGGTATAATTTTGTAAGGTACCGCATAACCTTAACCGTGACACAAATCACCATTATAATGTGTAAGATAACATGCATGTTTATATTTAAGGATATGATGATTGGTGGATACTAACAGTTCATTATGGGGGTCTTATTAACCAGGAATTATTAATACATGTATAAACTGTCAAAGACCTAACTTATTTTATTTCCCCTGTATGTATTAGTAAATTGTCTTTTGTTACAGGATAACACTGGGTAACCAGGTGGAGGGGGTGAGACTGAAGGATCCAGATGTTGTCAAACTGTTCCGCAACAGGTATCCTGATGGTAACTGTTTGACCCCTAAAAGCAAATGAGGGATTTCTACAGGGAGCCTGATGTTGCCAAAAAGGAAAGTGAGAACTGGTGAAGAGCCTAAAAGCAATTTTTTTTTATATTGCCCAAAGTGTGAACATTCTTGGCAGTCCTAAGACTGCCCCAAGGCTAGTGATGACTTTCTATGGAGGCCATGAATAACTAATTGATACGTTGTTTAAAGCCTAAAGAAGGGCCTATAGAACAAATTAGGATATTGTCCAAAGGTTTGCTGAGGCCCTGAAAGACGCATTATCATAATGTCTCAAAGGCAGTGAGAATTTTCTATGGAGGCCCTGAGGGATAAATTATTAGTATGTCCATAGGCAGTGGGAACGTCCTGTGGAGGCTCTGAAGGACAAGTTATGATACTGTCCTAGGAAAGTTAAAACATTGTATGAAGGTACTGATACACAAATTATTGTACGATCATGAGAACTTTCTGAAAGACAAATTGTTCTATTTCTTAAACCCAAGACTTTATGACTGGCTGAAAGGACAAATAGGAATGTTGTGAATTGGCCAGACTTTTTACGGTTGTCCTAAAGGACAAAATATACTGTCCAAAGTAGGCGAGTATGATGGTAAGTGTTTTGAAAAAAGTATTTTGTGTGGAGGATGAAAAAGAAAAATATAATGATGAGATGCCTTGAAAGTCCAAGTTCAAAGTCATGGAGTGTGGAATGGATATCTAAAATGGGTGTCTGGGCCATCAGCCCTTTGGCAGGATCTTGATAAACTCCGCAGCATTTTGACCAATGACCTAAGCGTGAACTGCAACCTTTGACCCAAAGTCATATCTCTGATATCAAGATCCAGGGGTAAGGCTCTCTTTTGCTCTCTGCACCCCTGGAATATGTCATAGCAAAATTGAAGGCACATTGCTAGCTATTTGATTGGTGTTGGGTAAAAAAAATTCCTAACCAATAACTAGGCTGATACTTGTCCTTTGAAGATTACAGAGGAGCGACGTCCGACTTCAAGGCCTGTCAATTTTACCATTACACAACCGCGAGATTCTTTTGATGTACATCAAAGGATCAAACTTGTCTTCTTGTCTCGTCCAAAAGGTGCTGCACACTGAACCTTCGATTTTGCCATGACATATTCCAGGGGTGTAGAGAGCAAAAGTGAGGATGGTGGTATTCTAACAGTTTGTTTAGATGAATAGACACAGTCCTGAAGTACAGTATGTAATATTTACTTCCTTGACATTTAATGTTTACAACATTTATAATAGGGAACTTGCATTTGTAGCATTGTTCTTTTCTCCCTACACTGCGGCCAATTGAAGGTTGGCCAACCACTTTTCCTAATAAACATTAAAATTTGCTTCATTCTGTACTGGATTCATTGCATAAACAGATTAGGAGCACATTATTAAAAATTAAAACACAATAGTATAGCCACAATTCTTTACACTATAATTACAATATCAGTTCAATGTTATACAAACAAATAGTTTTGTACACATAGTTCTAGAGTAAGAAAAATTAAATTTTGAAACATAGGTAGATTTTTGCTGAATATGTAAGAAAACCATTGGGACATTTGATTCACAATCTGAAGAAAAAAATGAGAATCCAAATGAAATGGGATATTTTAAAAGAATCACTAGAATTCAAATGTGTCGACAACCATTAATCAAAAGCACATTACTTCATGTTGAAGTTCATTTGTGGAGCTCTTTTGGATTGGAGATTAATATTAGCGTAGGTAGCATAAAGCCTTTGTTTACTCATCCTGACACTATACTTCTATGTGACTAAATCGTTAATACGAAATTCTTTTGAAAGTAAAAAGTAATCAGGAAAGAATAGAATTCAAGAGTAACATTTCAGGACATGCATATTTGTACCCTTTCATTTTCATTTGTATGACAGAAGCAAGAGTTGAACATTTTATACTCCTATTTTGAGATGAATTTTGTAAGAAAGTGTTGTTAGTGATACTTGTTACCGTGTGTTGTTGACTGTGGATGATGGTGTAAGCTGGATTAAATTCAAGTTTAGTAAAAAATAAAATAGTGAATGATTTTATAACATGTTGTTGACTCTTATTATTTATATAGAAAGTGGAGGATGGTGTTTTGTAACTGTTTCTTTTTTCACTGTGAATTAATATCCGGTAATGAGCCAGAGGTGACCTGCAATATATCTGTCCTTTGACCTTCCCTTAAGGGGAGGTAACCCTGTAAATATATTAGCAAGGTCATTATTAGCTGACTTTAACTTAGTTTAACCACGGAATTAGATTAGTTATCTAAGTCCGTGGTTTAACTTAGTTTAATCTAAACGTAGGCCTCTATATTTCGATCATAGTCCATATTTATTCAGTAATAATATATAACAATGTCTTTTATGTAACGTCAATGTTGTTGTGAATATCATTTCATCACTTTCCCAAAATTAATCAATGCGGTTTTCAAAAGTTATCAGATTTGGTGCTTGAATCACGTGACCTTTACAATTAGTCAAGAAATAGCTTCTTACCGAATGTGGTGGAAAAATTAATTAAATTTATTTTCTGATACATGATCTGTATGATCCTTTTACACCGGACACCAGACGACCTGTTTTCAAAAGAAAATGTACATAAACACCTATATGAAAGTTTGGTTACGATTACCTTTGTAGTTTTATTTCAGTTCGTGGTCAATGTTTATTGATGGCGCTGATATCAAATCCTCTGGAAGACTGTTCCATCATAATTTATACTTCTCGCAGAGGAAAAAGTTGAATGTTGTGGGTAGAGTGTTTTGGAATGCCTCCTTGTACCATGTCTTTCGGAATAGTTCTGCCACAATTTAAGAAAGTTTGCCGCTTTTCGATCATAGGCACCACTCGTGATCTTGAATGCTTCAACCACATCACCTCTGGCACGTCTGAAGCTCAAAGTAGGTAAGTTTAGTCTTAAGCCGTTCCGGATATGACG
This sequence comes from Chlamys rubida, assembly GCA_032359455.1. Classification (NCBI taxonomy): domain Eukaryota; kingdom Metazoa; phylum Mollusca; class Bivalvia; order Pectinida; family Pectinidae; genus Chlamys; species Chlamys rubida. The sequence goes on from JAUMHH010038557.1 coordinate 10,549, forward strand.
TCAGATCTATAAATCCCAGTATTTGTTTCGTTGCCTTTCTTTGGACCCTTTCCAACATGTTGCCCTTCTTTGGACCCTTTCCAAGATGTCAATATGCTTAGCTTTATACGGGCACCTCAGATGACATTTTACTTAATAATCTTGTATGTGATACTTTTTGAAAGTCCATATAGATGCATCTATAGATAAACCTTGATCTAATGCATCTGACCATTCGTCCAGTACCTTAACTAGTTGTAGAGTAGTTGCCTGCCTGGAACAAATCCGTATTTCCTCGGCGAAAATAACTCATTTTGCTTCAAATGATCAACTTCCCGTCTCCGTAAGATCGTCTCCAGTACCTTACAAATTATGGGTGTAAAGCTGACGGGTCTTTAGTTTCCAGGTTCACATTTATCGCCTTTCTTGTACAAGCGGTAACGTTAGCCCTTTTTTCCCAATCGTTTGGTATTTCTCCGAAAGTGATTAAAATATTGTACAAAAGTGCAAACGGACTTGAAATGGAATCTGCAGTATCTCTAAGGACACGTGGATGTAAACCACCAGGTCCCGGGGACTTGTCAATATTTAACCCTTACTGTAGTCTATTTAATTGTTCTTTATCAACTAATATTGGTAACAAAAGTACCAACATTTCCATTCTTAAAATCTCCGAAATCTCACCTTTAGTTGCGGTTTATTTAAAAACACTCTGAAAGGAGGTTGCTAGTACATTTGCTGTTTCATTATCTATAATCGCTTTTTTGGTTGACTGATTATTTGTGGATTCGATGTAGAGGTCGCCGCTATCACTTTTAGTTTAGATTTTTATATCACCACATAGTTTTGGTCTTTTTTTTCACAACAGCTGCCAAGTTCTTTTCGAAATTTGTTCTGATTTTCCTTGTCGGGGTTCTAACTTTATTTCTTATTTTGCAGTATTCTCGCCTGGTAGATTGGTCATCAGAACATTCTTCCCGAGTGCGTGTTTATCTGATAAGCTCTCTGGTAGTGCTATCGATCGGGTACCCTTGGTGTTTATTGTTTCCATTTCGTTGTTTTCCTAGGGGAACATATTTTTTGTTGAATTTCTGTCATTTATAGAGTAAAGCATTTCCATTTGTAGTTTATATTACATTCTGAAAGCATTCTAACCAGTTTCTGCATTGATTGCTGTAATTCAGCCTTGCCGAATGAATGTTTTGAAAATATGTTTTCCTTGGATATTGCTTGGCGCCATCCTCGAAATTCCAGAGATTATGCTCTGTTGCATTCTCTGCATATGCATGAATATGTCATGGCCCCGGATACTGACCAGTGTCAGTAAGCGTTGACTAATTATCTAAGACTGTCAGAAAGTAGGGGTCCCTATTGAGCACAAGAAAACAGTCAACCCTACCACTCGCGTTACGTTTTGGGGGTTATAGCTAATACAGAACATAGACGCAAGGTTACCAATAGACAAAGTTGAAAAGACATACAATTGTAGCGGAGTGTATGCAACGACAGAAGGTTACTCTGCGGGAACTCAAATCTCTAATTGGGTTGTTGAACTGCCTCTCGTATAGTGGTTCCAGACAGAACGTGGTTACGTAGGCTTATCGACTTTTACAAGAGAGCTCACCAAACCATACCATCATGTAAACCTCACTAAGAAAGCTAATGCAGATTTGCAAGTCTTGGCACTTTTCATTCACCATTTTTACAACTCTGTTATGTTTGCATTCAACCACTGGGAAACTAAGAGAATTTTCAAATGTTCACCGATGGAAGAAGTCTTAGATTTGGTGCTCTCGAGAATCTCAGTGGTTCTGTGGTGAATGGAACAAACACATGCAACAACACCATATAAACATTAGAGAGTTGTTTCCCATCACAGTTTTACTCGATATTTTGGGTAGTTGGCTGAAAAACGAATCTGCACTATTCTGTGTAGACAATGCAACTGTAGAAGCAATAATAAATAAGCAAAACTCGCATAGCCCCTACATGATGGCCTTAATGCATCGGTCGGTCATAGCTTCTCTGCGTTTCAAGTATATGGCTGATGCAGAAAATGTCCTTGCTCAACAGACTGCTCCTCGCATGGAAAGATTGGCCATCCAGGTTCCAGAGATTCTGCCATATTTTTAAATAAGCTTTTCAAGCTTGTTAATTTAGTTCAAGGCTGATGTAGAGTGTTTATTACACTGTCACGCGGAATGCAATCTGCCCATAGCTACGCATACACAGGTGACATTTATTGCTCATTTGTCAGAACAATAATTGGCACCGTCTACAACCACGAGCTTCATGTCAACTATTGCATCAGTGCATAAAATGGGAAATTATCCTGATCCAACGCAATTTGTCATGGTGCGAAAAATACTGATTGGTCTGCAGTAGACGGGTAGTTAGCCTGACTGCAGAAAAAAACCATTACAAAGCAATGCTCTTTTGGAGGCATTGACGAAAGTGGTGGTTGCATTATGAGAAATTATTGTTTCTGTCATCATTTTTGTTAGAAATTTCATGCATTTTTGCGAATTTGTGAGGTATTAAGTTATGGGAGAAATCCTAACATTCTCCAGTCGGCGAATATTCAATTATTTCGTCAAGGACACATTTACCCGTTGCGCTTAGAAATAACATTTGATTCTTACATAGGTCATTACAATACCACTCCAGTCACTCTCTCATTGACTACGCGGACAAATAAGTCACATTGTTCAGTAAGATGCTTGTGTATTTATCCCCAGATCCGTATGTTTAAGGTAGGACAAATGCATGTCTTTCCGAACCAGTTTCTTACCAGAATGAGTGGTAGCGGGGTACAAGTCTGACGCTTACAGGCGACACAATTTGAAGCTATGTGCTTACTCAGCAGCCAGTCCATTGCTATTGACTTGTATAGCCTGTCGTATGTCTGGTAGAACTGCACATCGTAAAATAATAATTAAACTCAAATAAATTAAATTACATTAACATTTATGATCCTTTTGAATTGTACTTTTGGATGGAGGGGTTTCTTAGTTTGGCTTCATTTAAACTTTCGTGTTTGTACTCGGACTGATTTACAAGTAGTTGCCTTATTTCGATAGCTCGGATCTAATGCCGACTGTAAAGTGCTACCTCACTGAAATAAGGCATCCGGCACAGTATTCCACCCGGTCACATTCTCTGAGCAGAAGACACAGAAGTAAAGACAAATATAAAGATTCTAAATATTGTTATGTGTGCAGCAGATTTATTTTGGTCGTTTTTGCTTCCACATGTAAAGGACACAAAAACAAATTCCCAATTCTGTAGGGGGTTCCCACATAGTTGCCTCTTTCAACATGCAAGTTTATGCGTATTGGTTACTCGCAGGAAAATGCAAAGAATAAATACACCACAATGGAAAACGTAAATAACTTACACCAACACCAAATGTGTCTCTCTCAACGATGTTGATGTAACATTCGACCAAAAACTAAAATTTAGCAAACACCTATATTTTAAAGGCCAACATAATAGCTGGGCGAGTACTGAAAACGTTTACCTTTCTCAATACTAGTAAGGAGGTGGAGTATACTTCTTTGATAAGCAAAATAATAAACAACATCGGTATTGTAGGGTAAACAACATCGGTATTGTAGGGTAAACAACATCGGTATTGTAGGGTAAACAACATCAGTATTGTAGGGTAAACAACATCGGTATTGTAGGGAAGTATACGCGTTATAACCTACACTTCACATAAAATTATGTACTAGTATTCCAAAACAGCATTACGTAAAACAGTCAGTTTTTTGGTATAAAAAGACAGCTAGTCGTACGTTTACTTGCCCACCAACTTCGTTCCATCAACCAGAATACATTTGTCGACCTGATCACACATCGTAAGCATTCCATGTGCGGCAAAAAAAAGGAATGTTCACCGGGTATTCAGGTTTCACATAGACGTTTTCAAGTCGTTTATATATCAGAATTCATAAATAATCCCTCCACACTTGTATAAAATCAGACTTTTACGGCAAAATATCAGGTGATCATGATAATGATGTCCGTTTCAGATAGTCAGACAACACTCCCTGGGGGGTCTACCTCGCTGTCTTGGCTGGTACCGCGTGATTTCCACAGTACTGTTGTAAAGAGATTCGTAAAACAATGGCGTCTTGTAGGTATCCATAAGCTTTGTTGCAACAACATTTAAAGCGTTATTTATTCCCTCGCCTGAAAAAAAAGTATCCTATGAGTGTATTCCAAATTTATACAAACAAAGCACTAAGAATTTGTATACCTCATTTATGCAACGGCACACTTTATTAGTTAAATGCATCAACATATTTCATTTACTGCAGTAAGTTTCTCAGGAGATATTTACTATTTACATATTAAAATCCGAGAGGTATTTGCAACTTTTCAACAGCTACTTTAACAAGTTATTTTTTTGCCCGGTGTTTTATTTCTTTGTTCAATTTAAAATATTATTTTTTAACAAATCACATTCTTACCCGTTAGTGCCGATACAGGAAGTACACATTCACAGTTGTGCGCATACCGGAAGTTCTCGGTGTTGTCTGTTATAACAGTCCTTTCCAGATCAGACTTGTTTCCTAGTATGAATCTCAAAGCTGTTGACAAAATGGTCCAGTTGTTTCATTTCCATCAGTTAATTGACTTTTTGATGATTTTTTTTCCATTGGGATAATTTTAATTGCTTGTATGCCATTTAATTTTGCATTGACAACCATTTTTAGCATCGATATACGACAGTAACTGTTATATGTGCCGTGACGAAAAACAATGGTGTGTCTTTTGACGGTAACTGTTGATTGTGCATTGGCTATCAAGTTATTTATTTGTAAAGAACGACTTTTCATTGTGTATTGACGAACAGCAGTTGTTTGCGTATTTTTAATTCATGGCGTGCCGAACGACATTTGTAAAGCATTTGTTTTGTGCATTGACAAACAGCCGGTTTTTTGTAAAGTAACGATAAGCAAAGTTAAGCTTTGATAAAGTTAAGCATTTATAAGCAACATTTGGTAGTGCATTGAGGAATGACTGTCATTTTTGGGATTGACAAACGACAGTTTGTGCATTGATAAACAGCAATTGTAACGCGCAGCCATTGAGAAAATAAATGCCTGAAAGCTTGTAATGATTCCTAAATGGATGATGCACGTTAACGAAATACCATACTGTATTATCTCTAGCAACTGATGATCAGGTATCAGACATAGAAAAGTTCTGACATTGTTCATCACCTATGTGCATAAAATATAATTAATAAATTTACTCTTAGCTCAAATGCGATATTTCCTATATGTAGCTTACACTTGCAAGAAAGGGTTGTTTTTTATGATCTCACCATTAGGAGCGAATTCGATGACGTCATTGGCCCACTTAGACAGGTACTGGAGAGAGGCTGGGTTGTTAACGTCATACACCAGTAGGGCGGCGTGCGTGTTGCGATAGTAGTTCCGGGTCATTGTTTTGAACTTTTCCACACCTGCTGTGTCCCAGAGGGCCAGCTGTCGGAGGAAAAGGTATTTTAACATTATGGAACCGTGATCCAACCTGTTCCATAATCTTTTTTCTTGGAAGCATTTATTTTGTTGTTGTTGAGGTTTATCGTCTTTGAAACAGCTACATTGACTTAAAGGGCGTGTCCACTTCAGGTTTTGGTGCTGACCGACATTTTCCTACCATCACATTTGAATTTCATAGAATGTGAAAAGGGGAAATTTCACTCAAGTTATGTTGAGTTTCAATTACTGTTTTGACAGAAAATGTATTTTCTTAGTGTTTCCCCAGTACAATCGAGGGCTTTTGTGTGCAATCTTTGTTAATAATAAAGAAATATTTATTCGCTTCACCCACAGCAACACTCTCAACTGTATCTCTGCAACTCTTCATTTCTCTACTTAATGTCTCTTCCTATCTCTGTTCATCTGGCGATCTTAATAAAGCTACGGGAGATTTCCATGGACGCTTAAACATATCAAAAGATTCCTATCATGAATCGGAATATGTGAATTTCTGGATAGATGGGTTCTGTGGAAGACTATGCAGGGCAATGGGCAATAGAGAGCATGCTCAGGTGTATTATTGGATTAAAAAATCAATTAGCAACTTAAAATCTAAACTTTTAAACACCAAACACAAATATTTATTTCCTTAACGCGATATCCAAACCACTCCCAAAGACCTGTGTTACCAATATCCAACAACGTCATCCTTGTCTGCAAACACTATTACATTTCCTGATTGCAAACAGAACTAGGTTTCTTGATGACGAAAGACACCCTACTAACACACATCCTACACTTTCGAAAAACAAAATACTACTAATAATACTCCTCTATCGGTTATTGATAAAGAAACGGACATGCCAGCTTTTTCTTACATTCCGAACCTTCTAAGAAACCTTATAAACAATGGTTTATCGCTGGCTCTGCTATAGCTCAACCAGGCCATTATCCACGATACTTACTGCCATTTAAGTACCATTAAACCATGGTTACAGTGTTATTGTGACATGGTATACTACAGAAGAGGAATGAAGGGGGTGTGGATTATGAGGAAATCAAAATATTGTTTATTCTATCTTTATCATTCTGACTTTCCCGAAAATATATCTCTTCTATCACAACATTATACCTGTCAACTCTATACGGGAACTCCTTCGTTCTCTTATCATTAAAAATCAGTTTTCCATTTACGGTGAACGGTGATGCACTTATAGGGCTGTAAACTGTTTTTTGACATATTTGTACAAAGCACAATAAAAGGCCATGATGAATTACATTGTGGATGACATTATGAAATTTTCTTGTTGACAATATCTTTGAGTTTCGGTGGCAAGATTTTCAAGCAAACTGTTTTCCTTTTGTTCACATGGAGCTCAATTATAGAGCTTATCCGAACAGGCAACAATAACATTATAAAGTCCTTTAATTTATCTTTCAGATATAATAAGAAGACATTTATTATTTGATAGTATCTAACCTCATGAACTTGAAATCAACGACATTACAGGTTCCTGTACAAGTCTTTTTCTTGAATGCCACATCATCTTGCGAAGCCACTTTGCTATACTTTGCTTAAGCTTCAAAACTTTACAGTACGAATTCGCAACAGCCCATACATTTCAGGTCATATTTATAAATAGATTTATACTCTGCTATGAAGATTAGTGCAACCGTTCCTACATATCATCTGTGGAAATGATAAACGGCAATAATTTTAGAAAATATTCAAGTACATATGTTTCCAATTTTCCTAACTCAGTATGTGCGGAGCTAAACTGTAATTTCACTTTTGATGATGTCACTGGCTCAGATTGATTCACACAGTTAACTTTTATGGATTGTTTTTATATTTGACACATTTCCCAACCAAAAAGCATCAGCCACACATGATCACCAATGTGGTGACACCAGTGGGATATGGAACATCAACCTTGACCATATATGGCGGCGGTGTCCACTGGGAATTAGGACATTCAAGTTTACTTCCCTGTAAGGGAGTATAGCATCTCTCAGTCATATTATTCTAGGTTTAAACAGTTCAAAAGATACATTAGAACGAGAAAGAAGGAGATCTCAAGTGATGGAAATGATGCAGCATGTACACGTTTATGTGAGTATATATTTAAAGCTACCACTGAACACATACATTTCATATTTCAACCATTGTATGGTAACATAATGTTCGAAATCTGATTATATTTTGTTGGTCATTGGTCAAGGTTAAAGGGTCAAAGGTCAACGGCAACGCTTTGATATGGGAGGTGGAAATGGGCTGGGAGTATATCTATGTGAGCCTCTGCTCACTTTGCTTTTATTTTGTAGGGGATGCCCACATTAGTCTCCTCGTATGAAATACAGTGTCATATAGCAAATCATCTCTATAATTCCTAAACCTTCATGCCATTAACAAAGCTTTCCTTTAATATATATATAGTCTGTTACTTACCGAGACCTTTTCATCCTCCACATACAGTGCTTTGACGCAGCTCTCTATGCCGACTGTTGGCTGTAGCCCCGGTATGAACTGATTGTCCTTGACCCTGAGGAACAGAGAGGACTTTCCAACTCCTACTTCCCCCAGGAGTACCACCTTAAATAGTGGACGGCGCCAATCTATATCGTCTGCTGGCATCTCAGGAACACCGAGACAAATTAAGATACAATACACATTTCATTTCCACCTTCAACCAATCTACTAAACAATTGTGTGCTCGGATGAAGTTATAATCACCGGAAAGTCGTTTTGCTTGTTGAGACCCTGTAGAATGTCGTTTAAGTACTATTGATCAAAGGTAATATCTCACAAATACCGAAAGTGATGTTTTTATTCCATTGGCCAAACTATTTGTTATATTGGATTCAACATTTGCTCAAATACAGATGATCGGTATGTATTAGTCTATGCGCTTCCGGTGATCCTGTTCTGACGTAACCAGAGACGAATGTTACATACAGCGGTCAATGCAGCTCCGAGGGGATCCAGTAGATTTCGTGATACCAATAAAGAGGTTTTACCTGAATGATCACTGGTCAGATATTATTGTTCGTCATAAATTCCATTGAAGTCGAATTGGATTATAAAACTAATCAGACCAATCCACAGAGACAGGAGCCATCTCTACATATATATACTACGGGTCACACTACCTCGTGAGATGTACTCGTGTTTATTGTTTGATAGATAACCGGACTCCCTGTTATCAGACGTCATTAGCTCACTGAAGGTAAAATTTAAAGGCCGGACATGTTATCAGTGTTATTAACATAGATTGCAAAATTATAACCATAATATAAATATCATTGGATTCTTTTTAAAAAATGATTGCTCTTAGATGATATAGATTAAAACCTTAATATTTCTGCACTTGATTTTAACATTTAAATTGCAGTGTTTTACGTATTGTATGATTAAGCTAATGACGAATGCTACAAACCTATACTTGATGTTACATTGTTCCCAGTCTTATAAGCTTTACATACAAAAAAAATCGTTTATGAAATTTTTTAAATATGTTACAAAATTTATTAAATATACACGATTTTGAGAATAAAATAGCCGTCTTAACGCTTAATCAATACACACACAAGTGTTGTAAATTCAGAAAACTTTTCAAAATTATCAAGTTTAATATATAGAGATGTTGATCCGTTAAGCTAACAGAGCTTTCACTATCCGGGTACTGGGTACCGTCAATAAGGCTTGTATACGGTTTGTCGGTGGAGTGTGTAGCCGTTATCAGTGGTAGTACCCGACGAAACCCGACACTGGGATAATACCTGCAGATAAATACAGAGAGGTTATCAGTTTGACGGGTTAAAACTGACCCCAGCGTATTGGCGGTCTTATGAAATCATTCATTGATAAATTACATCATCGATATTAACGTTTTGTTCGTTTTAACTATTGATTACATTTTTAATGAATAATGTTTTGTAATCAATTTTGTTCATTATTCTCATATTAAAAAAATACCACATGGTTCCTGTGATACGGTGCTATATGTGAAGTAAAATGAGTTATTATAGAATCTAAATCAGAAAATAACTTATGGATCTACACAGTTTACATATGTGGTCAAAATTATCGAGGGGTTTCAATACACTGACGGATTCTGTCGAAGACAACGTTAGAAAATGGTCAAAACGAGAGCACGCTAAATAGTTTTTATTTTCAGAGTTGGTTTAATCTATCGGGTTAAACATTCAAATGGTATAAGCAGCTCGAAATCCAAAATATAAACAAAACCTTTCTCGACCCCGATATCCAAACCACAGTAAGGGATCTGCTTGATAAACACTTGTATGTGATTGTGTCGGCAGACAGCCTGTACTAAGTCCATCCATGTCTTGAGACAATATTGCATTTCCTACTTGCAAAAAGAACTAGGTTTGGTTGTTAATCATGGAAACTCGTTTTCCAGTTTTCCGAAAGACGAAATACTAGTTAATTATGCTTCGGTACTATTGGATATTGAACTAAGCCATTATCCAAATGTCTTACTACCATTCTTAGTACTGTTAAATCAGGGTTACAGTAAGTCATATTGTGACAATGTAACTCCTGAAGTGGTCAATGGTACTACTGCATTAGTTAAAATCGCGAAGAAGAATGCCACTCTGAGTTATTTTATTTGAAGTATTCTCCCATATGAAAACTAATTTTGTAAAATGTGTGGCAACATAGACAATAATAGAATCTTCGCTTTGAAAATGAGTTTTCGAGAACTCAAAAGATCTTTTGATCAAACTTGAGCATCTTCACTTCCAAAGGGTTTCTTCTATCAGTACATTTGACTTATAGTAGTTTTACACAGACATATATAATACCCAACTGAAAGAACGCCTCCGTCCTCTTGTTATGAGAGCTTCCGTTTCCATGAAAGACAAACGGCGATAAAAGTATATGGTTATAAACTATCGGAATCCTGTCTACACAGAAATCCAGTGTAACACACAAAATGTTTAAACAACAAAAACTCCATCTTCAAATGTTTTATTATTTCTTGCAAATATAAAAATATAATGAAAATATAAAAATATACACATGGGGCGACATGAAGATCATTGTATAGAGTTGTGTAATGATTATTTAACTGTAGACATTCAACAAAGTTGTTAGGGACTATAAACCGAAGGCTGTAAATACATACAAAAAGAAACAATATTTTGACTACACTTCTGAAAACAATACACTTGTCGTCTCTCTATTGGTCCTACTTTCTGTTTTCAATTACTATAGTACGTCTTTATAACTGTACAAGCCATGTCATATTCTTTGAAGTTCTACTACCTCGAAAGTGCCGTTTGGCACAGTGTTTTATGTAAATTACGTACATTTCGTTGGGTACTATACATGCTTTCACTCAGATAGGGATGTGACTTAAGGTTGAGGACCATTCACTCCCTGTAGGAACACTGTTGATAGCCGTTTAGTGTACAATAAACTGTTAAATATATCAAATAATCAAACGATGATCAATGGTTGTGACAATATCAATATTATTTCGCTGTCCGTTTGTAAAATAAGCAACGACTTTCGTTGAAAAATTCAAATTCGATTCTTTTCAAATATACGATATCTGTCTATAAGAATACCCAAATATAATTGTATATCCTGTTTAAATCACTCCTATCGAAGAAAAAAAGCTTTTAAAAAGTTTTCTATTACATAAAAATATTAAATGATATGATAAACATTATATGCTTATAAACCAAAATATTCACTTTTCTTATCACACACATTCTCTTTAGTGACACCCGGAGCAGAACCCTTCTGATTCGATGATGAAACTGTCAATCTGTCTCCTTTTCGGTTCGAAATCGGTGCTCATTGGAAATTCATAAATTGCACTAAAACCATTATTTAATTCTGTTGAATAAACTTTGGTAGCAAAGTGTTGCTTCCGACAATATTACTACAACAACATAGATGTATGGGAGCTCAAGCACCGATACAATGTTTTGAAGTTTACATACGTATTTTATCTGTACCTAGTTGAGGGCACTGTGGTCTCAAAGTTTCATTAAGGAATGCATTAGCAGCCGTGTCGGAAGCAACAATTCGGTACAAAAGTATTTTTAAAGCATCCTTAAAATGTCTCAAACCAAAAGTCATAAGTACTAGCATACAAAACATCAATTACTAAAATTGTTTACAATATACCAATATTCGTATCGTTTCGGAAGTGTCTGATTCTTGAATTCGTCTCACCAAATAACATTCATATATCTGATCGAACCATTCTTCAAACTATATAATGTCGTTCTAGCATTCCTTAACATTCATCCAATAATACAGAAGCTTGAATCCAAAGAACTTTGTTTATATATATAAATTAAACGGTTTAAATGTTGAATATGCACCATTCACTCTATAGAACTATCATTGCAACAAATATAAGTACATGTACAAGACTAATATATTTAAACATGATTGACTAATTTAAGACATACAATGGATATACTAAAGAAATTTAGATACAAATACTTTAAAAATAAGTTTAAAAAATATCACATTTTATGCTCTTTAGCCCTGGGCCAAGTCCAAAACGTTAGATATACAGCATATAGAGTTCGATGTGTTGTAAACTGTGCTTGCGTGATTATAAATGGCATATCTTGTCAAAAGTTATATGGAATCATGCAGCAAAGCAACTTGAGCTAAAACTTTGTAACGCGACATAAAAGTCCTATAGACCCTGAGTTAATACAGGAAAATTGGCCTAAATGGTGTCGATTGACAGGTTGTTCTACATCAGTGTGGCCTCAAACCCGAGTTACTTCTTACCGTACCCTGTAGTGTTGGAACTTTGCACTTTACTTGTTATACTTTAAATTGATATAATCATACTTTTGCTCAATAACATATATAGAATAATTTAGTTGAGATACTTTTGATGCCATAAATTATATGTAAAAGATCGAGTGTGTTTCTTTGTAAATTCTTACTCTAGAGTCTTGGGGCGTTAAATAATTGTCGAGTCTATGAACCTAAAATAATTGTCGAGTCTGGGTTTGTAAAATGGTTTGGTATAAAACTCAATATCTTTTCATGTATTTTGTTCCATTTTCGAGTATTTGTTCAGATAATGAAAATGTGATAGGAAAAGGGCATTGAAAAGTGTCAGTTTCCATATATTGCAAGGTAACCAAGTGGTTTTCATATTACAGACATTTTTTTCGAGGCACTTCTGTAAGGCTTCGAAATATGGGCGAGTCAACCTCTTACATTTTTAAACATTTCTGGCTTCCTTATATCTTTCGAACTGTGAAATGACAATGTCGTCTGCTGATCCACTTTATCGTTTACTTTCGCAGTTGTCACAGAGACACTTGATAATTGCCAGGTAAGGGAGACCTGACGCGTTCCAAAAGTGATTATCAGGCAACAGTTAAAACTATCAACCGGTCAATAGTTTTATCTGTCGCCCGGGGTTTTATTTTTTTTTATTTTTCTTTCGGATTTGTTTCATATGTCGAAAGTGATGTAAAAAATCGTCTACCAGACCATGTGTGTATGAAATGATACAATATATACGCTAACTTAAAAGTGTGTGTGTGAAATTATACATTAAGTGCGCTTACTAATGTGTTCGGAATTATACAATAAAGGCGTTTGTTAAACACGATATGTAGAAATATACTTTACGTATAACAATGTGTGTACGGAAATCACCAAGAAAAACTCGTGAATTTAATTGTTTTAAAAGGAAACAAAATAAACTTGTGATTGTCAAATATCCCGTCAAACAAGCATATGACATCGGCTTATTTAAGAATATATTCAAAACGTGAAAAATACCGCCTATTTGTAACAGAGTCACAAAAACATCAACTATCACATCATCTATGAATGTGACTCTAACACTTCTAATGTTTCCTTTTAGCAAAATAATCACAAACATTCTAATCTTATTAGTTGTTCAAGAAAACACATACGAAAATAAAACATTACATTCTAGTACCGGAAATCATTTAGATTTCGCGAGAGATGTGTTAAGGTAATAGGAGTGTATTGATAAACGGAAATAGGAAGTACATCCCTAGTTGAAAAACCAATGTAAGGAGACAGTATCACAATTTCCGCATATTCTAATGTTTAATATTAAACTGATCAATATTGTATGTTTATTATTGACAGA
>JAUMHH010038558.1:0-10076 GCA_032359455.1 Chlamys rubida
TGCTCCCAACTGTATCTAACTAACAGGCTTCCTGTTCGTCAATCTGATTTGCACTCTCACAATACAAGAAACGCAAATAGTGACTGTCAAATAGAGTGTAGAACCAAGTTCCACAATGAGTCATTCTTTCCCTCCTCTATGGAATGTAACTCCCGATAACTTAAAGCAGACCACGTCGCTTACTAATCTTAAAAAATGCTTTATGGAATATATTATTTTATAAAAACCACGAAAGAGCCGAAAATATAAAATACTAAAGATGAAATCGCAGGAATTATTGAATATTTATTTGGCCATTTCGGTGTTGTTGTAATTGGTAATATAACTTTGACATTGTAAGTAGTTGACAGAGTAGGGACAATTTTGTGTTTTTCCTTAATGATATTATAATTATCCGGACGTGTTTTTCAGTAACTTGCTATTCTAGTCTTACTTGAATAAAAACAAAACAAAAATTAAAAACGAGCTAGTCTTCTTAAAGAAAACTACCACCAGCACTCATGATATTGTTTCTACGACAGTCCAGAGAGGTAAATCTTTGATATAATGGCCCCAAGACCCCCAACATCGTTTTGGGAAAGGTCCCTTTCCGTCCGTCCTCTTCCCTCATTTTGGTTTTTAGCTTGGAGAGTTGCTTCCAAAACTGACCTAACTACAGTGTACTGACCATGAAAAATAACTATATTGCGACTCAAGTGACAGCTATGGGTCTTGGGTCTCTAGTAGAAGTTTCGAGCTAGTCAAATGGTGAACAACAAGCTTCCAATGTTTCCAGGCCAAACACTGTGAGGGAAACTCTTGGATCTATAATCTTTTACCAGATTTACCTTAAAAATGACAAAACAATCGCATTCCCCCAATTTCCTTTCCATCCTCCACTGCCTCCCCTATTCCCTAATTTGTAGGATGGTTTTTACTGAATGACTTCCCTGTTCCATATTGAAATGACTTCGCGCCTCATTTTAATATGGAATTTTTTAAACAAACGATCATCCTAATTTAATCAAAATATTTTCCGATTTTGTACCCAAACTTATATCGCCGATTTGTTGATTACTTTCGTCATGATATATATATATATACTTATACTTGTACACGGTGTATTCTTGACCAAGCTATGTTGTATTTACTTTTGTTAATTTTCGACATGGAGAGAAATAGGAAATAAGAGGAAGACTAGTGCTATAGACAATGATTAATAAATGCGGAATACTAGAAAAGAAATGTATAATTTTGTTGTCTTATCCTTATATTTATGTTAAACATAAATGTAATTCTGTTGTGAAACCCATTTACAAGAAATACATTCAAAAACTTTTCTTAAAATTGTATTACACGAAACAGCTGACTTCGCTATTAAAGTATCATAGCTCCAAATGTAGAACCATTATAGTATATGCAGAAAAGCGTGATTACTTAATACCTAATTGATCATATTTTTGTGACAGTAATATTTATCATCAAAACAAATAAATAACAAAATACTCTTTCAGAATCCGGACACTGCCATCAGTGTTTTCGTTCGGTAATTATAATCTACCTTACACACTTCCTGTTTTGGGGACGGGTCCAAGGTGTAAACAAGTGTCCTGCCGATAGAAGTCCAGTCTGTCCTTGCCGTGTAGATATCGGAAGCCCAAAGGGTGAGTGTAAGGAACTAAGGTGGATTTGATACGTATACTACTGTCAATTACACATTTTTTTTAGTTATGTCTGTATATTACAGATTTATATGTACTACACCGTCGACAAACCTTAATAATACGAAGTATTATTCGAAGAGTTTAAGTCTTACAATTTAGAAGTTTTACTCAAACACAATTGCAATAGACCTTCTACTATGTTACACTTTGATCCTCGTATCATGCTTATGTTTGTGGTGATAATGTGAATATGGAGAGAATATACGTGTACATATTGAGGGCGGATTAAAGATAGCAGAGTTTGAGTAAACAACCTCCGAGATGTTTTTAATATAACAAACCTACTGAGTGTTTTATAGATCAGTCCCTCGCCAAGAAAATGTTATATAGATCAGTCCCTCGCCAAGAAAATGTTATATAGATCAGTCCCTCGCCAAGAAAATGTTATATAGATCAGTCCCTCGCCAAGAAAGTGTTATATAGATCAGTCCCTCGCCAAGAAAATGTTATATATATCAGTCCCTCGCCAAGAAAATGTTATATAGATCAGTCCCTCGCCAAGAAAAAGTTATATAGATCAGTCCCTCGACAAGAAAATGTTATATATCATTCCTTCGCCATGAAAATGTTATATAGATCAGTCCCTCGCCAAGAAAATGTTATTTGCATATTTAGTACTTGATTACATGAAATTAAGAAAAATGTGTTAAAATAAAGGAACAAAAGTAATTGTACGGAACCTTTTTGTCCCGTACAACTATATTTGATAATGAATACAAGGTAATAACTTGGACAACTTGCTCTTTGACTAAATGTTTCCCATAGACCTAGCGTGTTATCATGGTGATTGTCTATGGGATGACTATAGTGAACAATATACAGAAACTGTAATAAGCACAACCAATCATTAGTTAAGGTAATATTTTAAACGCAGGAAACGCTAAAAAAATGTTTCCGCTAAAATAGTACATGTACAGTGTACATGTACATTAATGAGTATAATGAGCAAGGAACTAAACTATTTCCCAACAACCCATATATGACAAAATCAGCGTTTTCTCCCAATCTTCTCCCCATCCCTAACGATTTGCCTATCCATTTTGTGAAGGGTCCCCCCCCCCCCCACCCCTTTCCCCCCCGAGAAATCACCTTTGCTTTCACAAAATAGAACCTAAAGTGTTGATCGAACCTCAATCGCCCATCGCCCATTGATACATGCATATGGTTACTTAAATTTACACATATTATATTTGTATTAATTCCGACGGGGAGACGTATAGAACCTTCAAATTGTTTATATTTTGAGTATTGGTGATTATTTAACAACAAATGATTTAAAACGGGTTTTCCTTCATGAAAATGATGTTTAATCAGTAACATATTGTCGTTCATATTCAGGACGTTTATCTCTTCTTTTCTGTTCGATATTTATAATCTAATTTACACATCTCCTTTATCAGAGTCCAAGGGGTAAACAAGTGTCCTGCCGATAGAAGTCAAGTCTGTCCTTTCTGTGTCGGTACTAGAAGTTCATAAGGTGAGTGTTAGGAACTAAGGTGGTTTTGTTACGTACACATCTGTAAATTACAAAAACACTGTTTAGTTATATCTGTATATTACTGTTTCACATGTACTACACTGTCGACAAACCTTTGCTATACGTGATAGTGTTGGTGGGTTAATATCGTGAAGTACGCATACACTATGCCGTGATTGTCAAGCGTGATCCGCCCTATTAATTTTGCACCGGGTACAATAAATATGCAAACCATTATTACTGGCGATCAGTACAGATAATTGCGACCTCTAGATATGTGCTGTTTTAAATAAACTTCAATACTAAGACACAACTTTAAATCAATGAGTTAACGTTATGCTGGTTTAAATATAGCATAGCCATATACATCACACTCCCGGCATCATACTACGAACAGTTATGACAAAATCACATGTTTTCTGTAACTGGGTCATTTTACTAGTGGGACGGAGTTAGCAACCTTGATTATATTATAGGTGTATTGACAGACGAGGCTAGTACCTGTGGTTCATACACAAGTCCACTTAGGCAATTCTTACATTCTTACAATTATATAAATAAGTATGCAACGAAACATAAAACATCAACCGAATCCGTTACTTGCTAAGCGAGGTCACATAATCAGGAAACAACATACATAGATCTTTCAAAAAGGGTATTTTGTTCTGTCTTTTGAAGAAATAGAGTCTAGGTTTAAAAACAAATTCCTTCACATAACAAGAGGCAAGGAGGGCCTGTTTCGCGCACATGGATATTGAGCAAGCATTGCAAAATATTCTTATTTCTATATATAATCATGAGTAGGGAATCTCAGTTATAACGCAGGGACTATTCAGTTCAAGATATTGTATGGTTTAAAAAGCTACGGGAATAGACAACAGGCATAGACTATATATGTCTTATCACATTTCGGATACAGCATGAAATGCATGTACATATAAATATTATAACACAGGGATTAGGATGGACAGGTCATAGCGATTATCAATTTAAGAGTATTAATATTTTTGAATAGTGAGTTGAATTGTAAAATGAACTGAGGTTTAAAAAACTGTAACTGGATTGACGGAAGGTTAAGATATGAAGAGGCGTAACAATAACACACATTCATATTAACACTTTGACATTACTTTACGATTTATGTATTGTTGATCGACACACGTACGCACTATCCTAATTACAAACAACACATTCTTATACATAGACACCAACACTAGTGACACACAGATATACAACCCTTAGTGCCCTTTAAAATACCTATATTGATATAAACCATTATAGATAATATGTGTTATCAGTCTAACCCTAACTCACAATATTAAACACACATAATATACCTACACACCACACATACACAAGTTTACACACCCACTGATACACCTCACACACAACTCTTAATATACAAGCATAATAACACACAACTATAATTGATATTAGCCTCTTATATACAAACACTACTGGCAGTGAAACTAATCCTTATCTGACTGACATCCGTCCTCTTCCTCGTTATCGGAAAGTACACCCGACCCCTCCTCATTATCAGAATGATACCCCCTCCTCGTTATCAGAATGACACCAACCCCTCCTCATTATCAGAATGATACCCAACCCCTCCTCGCTATCAGAATGACACCCGGCCCCTCCTTGTTATCAGAATGACACCCGGCCCCTCCTTGTAATCAGAATGACATCCGAATTATCCTCGTTATCGATATGACACCCGAACCCTCCTCATTATCAAAATGACACCCGACCCCTCCTCCTAATCAGAATGACACGCGGCCCCTCTTTGTTATCAGCATGGCACACGACCCCCTCGTTATCGGAATGACACCTGACCCCCTCCTCGTTATCAGAATCATACCCGACCCCTTCCTCGTTATGCAAGTGATCCCCGACCCCATCCTCATTATCAGAATGACAGCCGACCCCTTCCTTGTTATCGGAATGACACCAGACCCCTCCTCGTATCGAAATTACGCGCGAGCCCTTCCTCATTATCAGAATGTTACACAACCCCATTCTCGTTAACAGAATAACACCCGAACCCCTCCCTCTTATCAGAATAAAACCCGACCCCTACTCATTAATAAAAAATGACCACCGCCCCGCCTCGTTATTGATATGACACCCGACCCTTCCTCGGTATCAGAATGATACCCGATCTCTCCTCGATATAAGAATGACACTCGACCCCTCCTCGTAATCAGAATGACACCCATCCTTTTATTGTTACAAGAATGGCACCCGAACCCCTCCTCGTTATCGGAATGACAATCGTGCCCCTCCTCGATATTATAATGACACACGACCTCTCTTCGTTATCAGAATGACACACGACCCCGCATTGTTATCAGAATTACACCCGACCCTTCCTTGCTATCGGAAAGAAACCCGACCCCTCCTCGTTATCAGAATGAAACCAAACCCCCTCCTCGATATTAGAATGACACCCGAACCCTCCTCGTTATCTGAATGACACCCGCTCCCTCAGCATTATCAGAATGATACCCAACCCCTCCTCGTTATCAGAATGACACCCGACCCCTCCTCGTTATCAGAATGACACCCGACCCCCTCCATGCAATTGGAATGACACCCGAACCCTCCTCGATATCAAAATGACACCCGAACCCTTCCTCGTTATGAGAGTGACACCCGACCACCTCCTCGTTACCAGAATGATAACCAATCCCTCCTCGTTATCATAATGACACCCGACCCCTCCTCGTGATCAGAATGACACCCGAACCCCTCCTCGTAATCAGAATGACACCCGACCCTTCGTCGTAATCAGAATGTCACCCGACATCTCCTTGCTATCGGAATGACTACCGACCCCTTACTCGTTATGAGAGTGCCTCCGACCGCCTCCTCATTATCAGAATGACACTTGACCCCTCCTCCCTATCAGAATGACACCTGACCCCTCCTCGTTATCAAAATCATACCCGACCCCTTCCTCGTTATGCAAGTGACCCCCGACCCCATCCTCGTTATCATAATGACAGCCGAACCCTTCCTTGTTATCGGAATGACACCAGACCCCCCCCCTCCTCGTAAGGAAATTACACCCGACCCCTTCCTCGTTATCAGAATGATACTGGACCCTACCTCGTTATCAGAATGACACCCGGCCCTCTCCTCATTATCAGAATGACACACGGCACCCTCGTCGTTACCAGAAGACCCCCTCCTATCTAATCGTTATCAGAATGACACCCGATCCCTCCTTGTTATCAGAATGACACCCGACCCCCTCATCATTATCAGAATGACACCCGAACCCCTCCTCGTCATCAGAATGACACCCGACACCTCCTTGCTATCGGAATGACTATGGATCCCTTACTCGTTATGAGAGTGCCCCCGACAACCTCCTTGTTATCAGAATGACACTTGACCCCTCCTCCCTCTCAGAATGACACCTGACCCCATCCTCGTTATCAAAATCGCGTTATGCAAGTGAACCCCGACCCCATCCTCGTTATCAGAATTACAGCCGACCCCTTCCTTGTTATCGGAATGACACCAGACCCCTCCTCGTATCAAAATTACACCCGACCCCTTCCCACTGATCAGGATGATACCCGACCCCTCCTCGTTAATAAAAATGACATCCGCCCCTCCTAGTTATTGATATGACACCCGATTCATCCTAGTTATTGATATGACACCCGATTCCTCCTCGTTATCAGAATGATACTCGACCCTACCTCGTTATCAGAATGACACCCGATCCCTCCTCGTTATCAAAATGACACCCGATCCCTCCTCGTAAATAGAATGACTCCCATTCTCTTTTTCTTACCAGAATGGCACCCGAACCCCTCCTCGTTATCGGAATGACACTCGTGCCCCTCCTTGTTATCAGAATTACACCCGACCCTTTCTTGCTATCTGAATGACAACCGACCCCTCCTCGTTATCAGAATGACACCCGACCCCCTCCTTGTTATTAGAATTACACCCGACCCTTCCTTGCTATCGGAATGACAACCGACCCCTCCTCGTTTTCAGAATGACACACCGTCCCTCTTTGTTATCAGAATGGCACCCGACCCCCTCCTCGTTATTTGAAATGACACCTGACCCCTTCCTCATTATCAAAATGACACCCGAAACTTCCTCGTTATCAGAATGATACCCGACCCCTCCACATTATTAGAATGACAATTGACCCCTTCCTCGTAAAGAGAGTGACCCCCTCCCAATCCTCGTTATCAGAATGACACCTGACCCTTCCTCGCTTTCAGAATGACACCCGGCCCCTCCTTGTAATCAGAATGATACCCGAATTCTCCTCGTTATCGATATGACACCCGATCCCTCCTCGTTATCAGAATGATAGCAGACCCTTACTCGTTATCAGAATGACACCCGACACTTCCTCATTATCAGAATGACACCCGACCCCTCCTCCTAATCAGAATGACACGCGACCCCTCTTTATTATCAGAATGATACTTGACCCCTCCTCCCTATCTGAATGACACCTGACACCTCCTCGTTATCAAAATCATACCCGACCCCTTCCTCATTATGCAAGTGACCCCCGGCCCCTCCTCGTTACCAGAAGGCCCCCTCCTATCTAATCGTTATCAGAATGACACCCGATCTCTCCTTGTTATCAGAATGACACCCGACTCCCTCATCATTATCAGAATGACACCCGAGCCCCTCCTCGTCATCAGAATGACACCCTGCCTTCGTCGTTATCAGAATGACAGCCGACCCCTTCCTTGTTATCGGAATGACACCAGACCTCTCCTCGTATCGAAATTACACCCGACCCCTTCCCACTGATCAGGATGATACCCGACCCCTCTTCGTTAATAAAAAAATGACATCCGCCCCTCCTAGTTATTGATATGACACCCGACCCCTCCTCGTTATCAGAATGATACTCGACCCTACCTCGTTATCAGAATGATACCCGATCCCTCCTCGTTATCAGAATGACACCCGACCCCTCCTCGTAATTCGAATGACTCCCATCCTCTTTTTGTTACCAGAATGGCACCCGAACCCCTCCTGTTTATCGGAATGACACTCGTGCCCCTCCTTGTTATCAGAATTACACCCGACCCTTTCTTGCTATCGGAATGACAACCGACCCGTCCTCGTTATCAGAATGACAACCGACCCCCTCCTCGATATCAGAATGACACACAACCTCTCTTCGTTATCAGAATGACACACGACCCCTCCTTGTTATCATAATTACACCCGACCATTCCTTGCTATCGGAATGACAACTGACCCCTCCTCGTTATCAGACTGACACACGGTCCCTCTTTGTTATCAGAATGGCACCCGACCCCCTCCTCGTTATTTGAAATGACACCTGACCCCTTTCTCATTATCAAAATGACACCTGAACCTTCCTCGTTATCAGAATGATACCCGACCCCTCCACATTATTAGAATGACGATTGACCCCTTCCTCGTAATGAGAGTGACCCCTCCCCGTCCTCGTTATCAGAATGACACCTGACCCTTCCTCGCTATCAGAATGACACCTGACCACTCCTCGTTATCAAAATCATACCCGACCCATTCCTCGTTATGCAAGTGACCCCCGACCCCATCCTCGTTATCGGAACGACATCTGACCCCTCCTCGTTAGTAAAACCATACCCGACCCATTCCTCGTTATACAAGTGACCCCCGACACCATCCTTGTTATCGGAATGACACCAGACCCCTCCTCGTATCGAAATTACACCCGACCCCTTCCTCATTATCAGAATGTTACAGGACCCCATTATCGTTAACAGAATGACACCCGACCCCTTCCCACTGACCAGGATGATACCCGACCCCTCCACCTAATCAGAATGACACGCGGCCCCTCTTTGTTATCAGAATGGCACCCGACCCCCTCCCTCTTATCAGAATGACACCCGACCCCTTCCTACTGATCAGGATGATACATGTTCCCGACCCCTCCTCGTTAATAAACAAAATGATATCAGCCCCTCGTTGTTATTGATATGACACCCGATCCCTCCTCGTTATCAGAATGATACTCGACCCTTCCTCGTTATCAGAATGATACCCGATCTCTCCTCGATATGAGAATGACACCTGACCCCTCCTCGTTATCGGAATGACACTCGTGCCCCTCCTCGATATTAGAATGACACACAACCTCTCTTCGTTATCAGAATGACACACGACCCCTCATTGTTATCAGAATTACACCCGACCCTTCCTTGCTATCGGAATGACACCCGATCCCTCTTCGTTATAAGAATGACACCCGACCCCACCTCATAATCAGAATGACACCCATCCTCTTTTTGTTACAGAATGGCAACCGAACCCCTCCTCGTTGTCGGAATGACATCAAACCCCCTCCTCGATATTAGAATGACACCCGACCCCTACTCGCTATCAGAATAGCACACGATCCTTTTTTGCTATCGGAATGACACCCGACCCCTCCTCGTTATCAGAATGACACCAACCCCCTCCTCGATGTTATAATGACACCCGACCCCTCATCGTTATCAGAAGAATGACACCCGATCCCTCTGCATTATCAGAATGATACCCAACCCCTCCTCGTTATCAGAATGACACCCGACCCCTACTCGTTATCAGAATGACCCCCGACCCCCGCCTTGCTATCGGAATGACACCCGACCCCTCCTCGTTATCACAATGACACCCGATCCCTTCATTGTTATGAGAGTGACCCCCTACCACCTCCTCGTTACCAGAATGATACCCAACCCCTCCTCGTTATCAGAATGACACCCCGACCCCTCCTCGTGATCAGAATGACACCCTGCCCCCTCCTCGTTACCAGAAGGCCCCATCCTATCTAATCGTTATCAGCATGACACCCGATCCCTCCTCTTGTTATCAGAATGACACCCGACCGCATC
>JAUMHH010038569.1:0-10076 GCA_032359455.1 Chlamys rubida
CTCTTACGATCATGCAATTGGGGGCAGCAGGTACAATTCTTACGCCCTACCTGCAGGGGATCTAAAAAGCACAGGGACCTGAGAATTTGTTACAGCGATATTTGGACCTAAACTAAGGTGGTCAGAGTAGTTTTCCACGTTTTATGGTCGACTTTCGGTAAAAACGTCACCCCCGATGCTGTTATACACGAGTATATATCATCATTTGGGGGATTTTTTATCTAAATTATCTAAACCCCTAAAACACGTATAATTACTCTAAACACCTTAGTTTAGGTCCAAATATAGCTGTAACAAATTCTCAGGTCCCTGTGGTCAAAAGCGGATATGTTGTTCAGCAGTCCAGTACAAATCTTGCAATTAAATTAAATGAGTTTCGTCCATTTTCACAACCATTTGCAATATAGCATCTCTAAGTATGGCTAGCATTCTATCTACTATACAGTAATTAAATTTGAACTTTCTGGCTATCGGGGCTTCGGACACTTTTTGTACACTAACGGACTAAGATAGCATTATTCTAATTCCGTGGTACACTGTACATTAATAAACGACTATACGTACGGAAGCTGTACGCGTGCGTGTACCACAAGTATTCTGTGGGTGTTTTTATATTATTTGAAAGTAGAAATTCTGGAGATGGTGAAAATGGTCCAAATATAAATTCATTAGAATAACTTTCTCTAGGTCGTCGAGTGATTTCTGGAGTATCCCAAAACACCCCGTACAGTCCGATGCCTAGGTCCTAACTGATGTTACAAATCGTAATCATGTCCCAAGTACATTTACACAATGAAAGTAGAACAATTAGTTTGAGTGACATCTGTCATTCACAGCAATTGTCCTTTGAGACCGAGACCGTACCCGACCAGGAAGGCCAATTTAACTGTCCGTTGTCCAGACTCAATGCAGTGTCCGACCTGGCAAGACCAGTTAATCCTGTTACGTAATAGAATTAAGTTGAAAGGTGTATGGTATGCGATGGACATAGTTTATGCATGAGTTAATCTGACAACAATGATTAAACGAATCATACATGTCGAC
This sequence comes from Chlamys rubida, assembly GCA_032359455.1. Lineage (NCBI taxonomy): Eukaryota > Metazoa > Mollusca > Bivalvia > Pectinida > Pectinidae > Chlamys > Chlamys rubida. The sequence goes on from JAUMHH010038569.1 coordinate 1,045, forward strand.
TTCAAAGGAAAAACTTCGTAAATAGAACTGATCTAAATTGACACAAGTTAGGGAGTGGTTATGATACAAACAATTTACATATAACAAAAATGTCACTAGGCGGAATAAATAAAATGAAAATTAAAAAGTTTGTAGTTTAAAATATGCCAAATAACGAATATAATGATATTTTAAATTAAAGTTCAAATGTAGCACTGTTATCATAAATTTCTTTCTGATACATGTATTCGAAATATATATTTTGATGTTGACAAAGTGTTAAAATAATTAATTAACTAACCTATCAGACGTCACTTTCACCATTTTATATTATGTTATATGTTCAGTATACGGTCATACAGCTTTGATGACAATACAGTAGGATACATGGGAATATTGAGCCTCTGACGACTTTGTATATATTATAAACATCACAGGGACCTGATAATTAGTTACAGCTATATTTGGACCTAAACTAAGGTGTTCTGAGTAATTGTACACGTTTTATGGGTTTAATTACGTCAACTTTCGGTCAAAATGCGACTACAATGAAAATTGACCTAAACCGCTAAAACGTGTAAAATTACTCTGAGCACCTTAGTTTAGGTCCAAATATATAGCTGTAACAAATTCTCGGGTCCCTGTGATACACATATATACATGTGATTTAGAAAGAAAAAGAATAAGTTTATGTTTGGATTTAACAAACTACTACTAGTCCCTCCCCCTAATTCTAACGGCTTCCTATTGGTACAACTTTCTAGGTTATGTGAAAATCAATCAGTCGCTACCAATTTCTGGAAATATACACACGCAAAATCCTATTTTAATCATAACTTATTTATTTCTAACTAGTTTATTATTATTTGGCTTAAAATTAATTTTGCATAGCCAATGGACGTGCACTTATCTTGTATTGTCCGTTAAAATACCGCATTTAAAATGGCCGTTTAAAATTATATATGACAAAAATGAAATCAATCAACAAATTTAGTAATCCTTGAGCCAATTCGTGCGAGACTTCCATACATACATAGTACTAAGCACGGACTTAGATAATCTGTTATAAGTCCGTGGTGGTACTAAGTTATTTCTTACGTAGTTATGATTAATTTACATGCATCTTGATCACAAATCTGCATAACAATTACCCGTATCTTCCCGTGACAGAGAAGCGTCATCACGATGTTGATCCCACTCGACTTTTGATGCTCGAAATATCTATAATTTCAAATCAATATTCACAAAACGTGTCCGCTTAAAAAAATCATAGCTTGCATGCAATTTCAGCTATTAAGTCTCAAATATCACTATTTACATAACCAGGGACAGTATATAGATGACATAACAGATGATTTTAATCAGATTGATGTAATAAAACTAAATGGCTGTTTCTCTACATATATGTGTCTAAATTGCGTCATCTTGGAAGCGAGTACGATAACTTTAACAAGGCACATCAACTCACCACCCGTGTATATACTATTTAGCTATAAAGTCCCGGTGTAAACATGAATCAATCAATCAATCAATCATATCGATCTAATCAATCAATCAATCAATAAAACAATCAATCAATCAATCATTATCAACTCAATCAATCAATCAATCAATCATTATCAATCAATTAATCAAATCAATTAGTCAATTCAATAAAAAACATAAAACAATCAACCCATTGGTTAAACCTTGTAATGTATCTGCGAAAATAAAATGAAGTTATATAGTTGTAACACATTTCAGAAAGTTTTTAAATGCGCTTACTACAATAATTATAGATAAATTACTGTTGATAAAAAAGGGAAAACAGGAAACGATATATATACCGACATATTTATTAATGTCGCTAATGTATCATAAAATTGCGGGGAAATACCAAAAATATGTAATAAAACTGTACACAGCTATAAATCGACTCTACAGTATGACAACAGCTTTTTTACGGTTTCGTGTGCATTGCCTCCTGGGACAACGCCCATCTCTATCTAGGTCATCCGTATTGTTATTTGCGTCACGCATGACTGCGTTCTCGCGTACACACCGCATACTTGGCCTGCCCATCCCCACTCATTAAAGCTACTACCAAACTACCGCACAGACGCTAGAGGAGCAAAGAGTCTACGGTAAGTACGCAAATCAAATTTATCATTGTACACACATGCATGCTTATATTTTTGGATTATGTGGTTGAGATGAGATGTTGCAGACTGGTCGAGCAACTTTTTCTCTAAAAATCGATTATTTTTACAAGCACGCCGTAACACAGTTTGAAGGGGAAAATTTAAGGCGGACGGAAACGGGTGGGCATTTAAATTTTCACTGTACATTCGTTTCCTGCGAACAGCGTGACCGAAATTGCTTAGCTTCAGACGGTAAGTTGTAACATATTATTTTCATGATGCAGTTTGTTGATAATTCCGAAGGAAACATTTTGGTTTAAAGGAGAGACGCATATCTTTTCAGCATTGTGTTTTCTGCAGTGATTAGCCTACCTTGTGCAGGTAAATTTACGGTGAACTTGCACAGGAGTTTCGCTGAGGCCTGTCGCGATCAGTTTATTCAGATGGATTGCTTTATTTATACGAATATTCACAAATAATACAGATTTATTCTCGGGTAAGATTAGATCCATTGCTAACTTAGATTTGTGTATATATAGTAGCTATCTTGTCCCTGTGGGGCATTATACAAATGGAATGTGAGTCACATTCTTCTTGGCAAGCGCTGCCTTTGTATATTGGGAACTGAGTCCCCATTGTTGATAGACAGCCATGTACAGTCGGTACAGGTTTATGTGCAGATAATGCCAGATATCCAAACTGTGTGCACCAGTACATTATATCATAAATAGCAAATAACTCATAAAACATGTTATACACATGAGTGTGTGTACAGACTACTGTGTGTAACTCCAATGTTTTTACGAGAACATGTAAACAAAACCAGTCAGAAAGTCGGCCGCGGGATGACTTAGCCACACTGATGGGAAAATAGGTATAGCCTGCTCGCTTCAACAAAACGTTTTATTTTACCACATACAGCCGTAGTGACCTAGCTGGGTTTCATAAAAAAAAATATCAGAACCCTATTTTTCAGTCTATGAAACCTTACCCAGGTTACTGTTTGGCAGTTCAGTAGTTTACTAACTGTAATTGGGATAGCATATTATAACATGTATGTATTGAGCTGAAAAAGTAAAGTACCCCCCAATCCCCACACCCCCTGGTAGAGGTACTATTATAGCTATAGTTGGATAAGTGGACAAGTTGGTTGGGGGTTAGTCGGACGACTGGACAAGAACAGGCGAGGAGCTTAATTGATGACTGGGGGTAAATATTGACCAGCAAGTTGGGGGCAGCGAGTGGTCCTGATAACTGTACAAAAAATAAGGTGTGGGGGCTATATATAGTCGAATGAATACACAACTAAGGTAATAACGGCTATTAATCGGATGATTGGACTAGACGGATGACTTGAAATACAGGTTTGGGAACAGTTATTAAGTCAGATGATGTATGTGTTTACACATGTCCCAACCAAAATATAGATTCCTGCCAATATTGCATAAATTGTGTATTCCAAATTATTAGAGAAAATCTCCCCAACTCTAGTAACTGGGACCTGTGCATATATTGATGCACGGCCAGACCGGGGTTCAAATCCAGGGCCCTTCGAACTCTAGACAGACGCTCTGCCAATTGAGCTACCTGGTCGCCGACTGATTGACCAAGTCCAGTTCCATTACATTCCTCCCTCCTTTTTCTAGTCTTTGCCCCCAAAGACACAACTATTTATAGTTACATTGTGTACAGCCCTGGGGTTCTGGTATCTCCTTGCCAAGCATACATCAAATGCTTGAAAGAAGGGTTGGTCACAGGCACCACTGTAACAGGAGATAAAAAATGCACGTCCATATATACCTTGGGTCAAACCCCGGAATCCTCCGAACTTTTATACGAAAACTACCAGTTGTGCTACGTATACCTGGTCCCCGACCATTGACCCAGTCACGTTTCGCTACATAGTTTTATAAATTAAAGCATGTTAACATAAGGGTTGTCAGTCATCTATTTAAATAGCAGCTCTTGTGTTTTTAACCCATTCACCCCTCAAGTCAAAGTTTAACCGTACCAAATCAAAGACTGGACAAGTTCAGTATAAAGCTTTAGGGGTGAATGAGTTTATACGGGGCTGCATAACAATGGGAGACAATAGTTTGTGATGATGTACATGTTCAGTGCCAATTTTCTGCTCTGTTAGGCTGAAAAATGATGACCATACAGGAAACGGATACTTACTGTTATATCATCTGGGTAAACCATTAGCTAATTAGGTGTGTGGGGGATTTCAAGTTAGCATACTTCCCTGATGTCCTCATTCCAGTGGTGTGTAACACAGGGACGTGAGAACCTTTTACAACTATAGAGTAACTTTACACGTTTAAGGGGTTTAGATCGTTTTTCGGTAAAAATGACACTCCCTATGATGAGGATTTATAATACGAGTCGGAGAGGGTGGAAAGCTCTCCTTTTCGAAAAATCTTCCCCGCCTAACTTTCTTACATAAAAAAACACCGTTCTAGATGATGGCATGCACAAACAAAAAACGTTGAACCGTTCGAAAGATGGTTACTTTTTCTTTTAGAAACCTGTAATATGTACGCAGAATGTACTCTCCTTCTCCAGCCATTATCTCCGATTCTTCCAACATAACATAGTATTTCGATCTTTCACCCAAAGGTTTTTTGCGGTCATAGAGCCGCTTTTTCCATGTGGTAATACCCTAGGCCTCTGCTAGCTAGACTTAGATACTAGGCCTCTGCTAGCTAGACTTAGATACTAGGCCTCTGCTAGCTAGACTTAGATACTAGGCCTCTGCTAGATATAAGACTTAGATACTAGGCCTCTGCTAGATAGACTTAGATACTAGGCCTCTGCTAGATAGACTTAGATACTAGGCCTCTGCTAGACTTATAGATACTAGGCCTCAGTATGACAGCTGATGACACTGTCCCTAGGCCTCTGCTAGACTTAGATACTAGGCCTCAGTATGACAGCTGATGACACTGTCCCTAGGCCTCTGGTAAGACTTAGATACTAGGCCTCCGTATGACAGCTGATGACACTGTCCCTATAGGCCTCTGGTAAGACTTAGATACTAGGCCTCCGTATGACAGCTGATGACAGTGTCCCTATAGGCCTCTGGTAAGACTTAGATACTAGGCCTCCATATGACAGTTGATGACACATAGTAGAAGTCATTGACCTTTTTATGTGGGAGTATGTTATTGTCCTGAGCAAGCAAAGATTTTTTTTATTCATAATAGATGCGCTAGGTGGGCCTTTTAAGCATACTGTCTTATATATTCTTTTTGCACTTATGAGAAATAGTCAGCATCAGATTTCTCCTCGCCAGTGTTTACGTTTGTATCGTGTGTATCCAGGGCTGTTTGCATTTATAATTAACTGATCACGATTTACTAGAAATACAGGTAGCTAAATTTGTTTCTCGATGTATAAAATGTTTTATAAAAAATAATGAAATATAATATTATAATGAATATATTTTAATATATGTGTTTAGATCGTCAGCGTACAAATTTAGATAATGTATACCGACGTTAATGTAAACATGTTGCCATATAGAAAGCCACTATAGGTGTGAATCATCCCTGGTATATGTACAGGAGATAGAAATCCACAGCTTACAGAAATCCTCGCACATAGCCACATATACAAGTTTTTATTTGTTAACCTGGATGAGAAATTTATATTGAAATCTGTATACTTGTATATTATATATGGTAAACTGGTGGGGACGCAGGATGACAGATGGTAAATCTGTATACTTGTATATTATATATGGTAAACTGGTGGGAACGCAGGATGACAGATGTGGTTGAGGCGGTATCTGAACCCAAGGTAACCCCTGTTATCTACCAGGTATAGCCGGGTAGCCCTAGCTATCTTAATCAAGGTAACCCTAGCTATCTACCAGGTAACTCTAATCATCTACCCGGGTAGCTAGAAGCTATCTAACACTAGCTATATCTACCGGTACTAGGTAACTCTAATTATCTACCCGGGTAGCCCTAGCTATCTAAGCAGGTAATTAACCCTTGCTAACTACCCAGGTATTCCTAGCCTAGGTAACCTAACATTTTTACTCAGGTAACCCTAGCTTGCTACCTTGGTAACCCTAGTCATCCACCTGGGTAATCCTAGCTGTCTACTCTAAATTTTAGTGCCTTAACAAACTAATGAAGTTTTTATGCAAATTTTAAAGATGAAAATTATTTTTCCCAAATATCAAGTATCAGTGCAACATTAGGTACCCTATTTTTCAGATTGTTAATTTCAAGAAACAGGCATAATTTCCATTTGTTTTTAAACAGGACAACATTTTCTATGGTATATAGTTAATAAATTTTGACTGTGATGACAACTACAAATCTTTGTTGTTTAGGATTTATCTAAGATTCTAAACAATCAATTTTAAAAAAATAGGAAAGTTAAAAAACTGTTTGTTTCGAGAAAGGAAATAAAATTTGTGTGTCTTTTATTGCATACACTGTATTACGAAATGACATGACGCTCTATATGTGATCACACCTGTTTTATCGTTGATTGGTCCATGAAAGATGTTGAGATCGTGATTGTACCACACCTCCAGCAAAATCGTAGGAGGTATTGTTACCCTATTCACCCCTGAAGACACATACAGGTACGTGTATTAGCTATGAGCCAGTACAGCAGGTACGTGTATTAGCTATGAGCCAGTATAGCAGGTACGTGTATTAGCTATGAGCCAGTACAGCAGGTACGTGTATTAGCTCCCTGTTCACACCCCTTTCCCACTATAATGTATTAGGGTGTATATATATACGCCCTGCCATCTATTTCATCATCTATGATAGTACAATATTATTCCACTGAGTCACGGTAATTTCTAAAGTTATATTTAGAAAAACGTCATCTTCTCACATGACCCTATTATGAAGTTACGACTGATACAATAAGATATTAATATTTAAACCGTCTTCAGACGTCATTGAACACAGCTCTGCGATAATTACGGTAGGTGTGATGGGTGGATATACAACTTCTAGATAATGGGACATCTGTCAACCATGCATGTTACACATCTAGACTAGGGTATTCTATGTCTTCGGGAGGGTATGTTACTATATAGCTATCTGATGAGTCCTCCCAACCCAATCAGGTGGTCATGAATCATTTTCCCTGAGACATACGTGTGTAAGAAGTACCTAACAAACACTTACAAACACTTGTTTGTTTATATGAGGAGGTGTATCACAGATGTATTCATTTTGACTGCTGTTGAAGTCGTGGACTTTCATTATAGAATAGTACAGTGACTAGCTGGATAGTTAATTTACCTCAACTACTGTAGGTAAGTTGATACAGTGACTGGATAGTTAATTTACCTCAACTACTGTAGGTAAGTTGATGATACAGAATAGTACAGTGACTGGATAGTTAATTTACCTCAACTGCTGTAGGTAATTTGATGATACAGAATAGTACAGTGACTGGATAGTTAACTTATTCACCCCTGAAATTTCATATGAACTATTCTAACCTTTGAAATGGAAGAGTTCAAATGTGTCTTCAGGGGTAAAAGAGTTAATTTACCTCAACTTCTGAGTTGATGATAGACTAGTACAGGGGCATGGATAGTTAATTATTTACCCCTGAAACTTCATAATGAACTATTCCATCCTATGAATTGGAAGAGTTCAAATGAGTCTTCAGGGGTGAAAGAGTTAATTTACCTTAACTACTGTAGGTATGTTGATCACGTATGTTGTGTGTATTGGAGGGAAATAACTAGATTTTAGCATATGAAACAAGCGTACATTGTATATTCGTGATGATTGCTGATCGGAGCCAGGCGGGGTGCTGCCTGATAATCCTCATTTGTCTGAGCGAGATGAGAGATGTATGTTTGAAGTCCAGCCAAGACTGAATGCTTCCCAATCTATAAACATGTAACATGTGGCAGCTACAATCAAAGTACTACGCCAAGTAGCAATAGTTCTGTGGTTTATAGTTTTTATAAGCAAATATTCACGGGTTAATACACACATGTGTACTGGTGGGTATACATGTGTACTGGTTCTTGGTACATGTATGTCAAAAACAGGGTTATAGTGTTTACTGCTCAAATGACTTCCTTTTATAAATTACTTCACAAACGGACAAGGGGGTCACTTTACACAGTGGTGATATACAGTCCTGTGATCCTAGTGTGATGACCAAGTAATTTGTTCTGATGTAAAGGCTACCATACCCCAGCTGCTTGCTGGAAACATGAGGTTATGAAAATACATACATGTATGTTCCACTGTATGGGATGTACATCATAAGCAATAACACTGTAGATCATACACAGACAAATGTATTTGCCTGATGGTGTGTTATGTAATCGCTGTGCTTTTATTTCAGTTGTATTTTGTGTTGGTCAGGTATCTTTTGACTGATTAATTACCTAACACTAAACCATGGGGATTATTTACGGGGCTGCAGTGGCCAAGTGGTTGAGGCGTCTGACAATCTGCTACCACTAGCCCTCCACCACTGGGTCGCAGGTTCACTGAGACCTACTTGCGGCAGTCGCCAGGTACTGGCCGTAGGTCTGGTTTTTCTCCCGGAACTCTGGCTTTCCTTCACCACCAAAACCTGGCACGTCCTTAAGTGACCATAGCTGTTAATAGGACGTAAAACACAACCAAACCAAACTAAACCAAACAATGGCCGTCTAGTATACTGTATAGCACATTACTTCTATGGGGATGATATTTTCATGATTTGACATTTCAATAACGGAATGGTATGACAGGCCTAAGAATTGAGCTGGGATAATAAACTCCATAACGGTAATGTCATCATGAAATAGCTATTCCGTCTTTGCGTATTGCAGAGTTATCTTCTCTTGTGAGCAGGTACTTATTGCTACGTCATTGGTTTCTGAGAGTAACGTCATCAATTTTTGAGAAAATGACGTAATTTTCTCACACAAACCAATGACGT